>JAUYWV010148878.1:0-10196 GCA_032274565.1 Nematoplana nigrocapitula
TGCGCTAGAGGACACTGCCTTTTCCCCTGGTTTTAACGTACGCCAAAAGCACGCTGCACAACAACTGAAACTCCACTTGAGCGCGTTGTGCTTTATTCATAACAACACTTACACGCGTAGCTGCAGCGGGCCACTGGTTAGTCTTGTTGTACATATGTCTGTACATACTACATCAGGGGGATCCAACAACATAAATGACATAATCCTTATGTTTGTGTGCTATAGGGGGCGGGGGTGCACACCGTGACAGATAGACCCCCACAAACCATATATTTTCCGACCCTCATCACCTGGGGAAGATTAGTTACCATTTTTTGTTCACCGCCCCGCCCCCATGGTGTTGGTATAGCGGACCATGAACATGCCACAAACCCTATACATTCTAAACCTAGACCAAATACTACTGGAGCAACTGTAAGGTCGGACAAGATCTGCTCCGAGGACAATGCCAAAAAGTGGCCTGGATGAGCTCCTGGCAAGTGCTCCACTGGCGGCAAAGTCAATCTGGTTCCTGGGAGTACTGCAAGAGTTACCAGACTCACTGTGTGAAGATTCTATTATAACAAAAATAACTGGTTAGTACAATGAGGTGTCCTCGTCCCCTCCTTGCCTTCATACCAACAGAACGACAGACAAACCAGACCGTCTTATCGAGATGCCAGCTTACCTAGTTACCAAGTTTAAGATTCGGACCATAAATAGCCAAAAAATATATTTTCGATATATGCGGGCAAACATACATACCTATACACTAAGAGCATCCCTTATATGATGTTTCGATGACTACCTGCTTGCTGTAATTCTGTTCATACTAACTTTCAACCAGAACCAATTTCAAATTCCTGAGAATATCTACTTTCAACATAAGCGTCCCGGATAGATAGACAATATTGGCAATTCTCTTTGGAATTCTTTTTTTTAAATGGCCGAATGATTAGACAAAAATGGCTGACTTAACTGTAGCGTTTTGGAGTCCCACAGCTACGTACGGATGTGTTGCTTAGCAGCACCGTTGCCAAAATCATAAACACCAGTCAAACTGCTAAAACATCATCTTACTCGCCATAGAGACTTATCGATCTGCCTCTCCTCAAACTCCCAATGACAACTGGTATGAGTCATAATATATTTATAGCTGGACTGTCGTCTAACAAAAAATCGACTTTCAAGGATGGACAGACAGATTCTCTCATACATGCGAGGGTGCATAAAAAAATACTGGACTACATTGCAAACAAATTCTCATTTACACAACTACTTACTTTGTGACCTCAGGCCGACTGGACCAGTCCCAAATCCAGTCCGTGTTTCGCTTCATATCTGCACCATTGCCTTCCTCCTGGGAACCAGGTGGACTGGGAGGGCTTCCATTTCCCGATTCAGTTCGACTTGTTTTTTCTGAGCAGTCCTGAGCATCTCTTAGCAACCGCTCCAAAGCTCTCGCCTCTAAACTCGACTGCATCGAAGCACCAGCAACTGGGGCAAAAGTCAACTCGACCCATGATTCTACAGCACCAAATAGGAAAGTGAGAGAGAGAAAGAGAGATTTATTAGGGTTTTATTGCTAAGTGACAATTGAGCACTTATGCTTACAAAGAGTAGAACACAGTACAATAATAAGGAAAGTTTCACCACCTTTTTAAGATTAGAAAGGTGAGATGTTAAAGGTTAGTTATGTGAGTTATATGCTTTACAGGAGGTCACAATAAATGATTTGCTCTGAAGAACCATGTGATGTTGAGATATGCTTAACCTGGCAGAATGACTGAACAAATGTCCACTTTGTTGTGCTTGTGTAGAGGGTACCAGGTGAAGCAAAGGGTGATCAGCCTTCATCATGTCTTTCAGGTGATTGAGGACCAATTTTCTGAGATGGAGGTAGTCCTGGTTCCTGAAGAGCATTTTTCTTACTATGTTTTTTAAAATTTGCATCACATAAGCATCAAATAGCAAGTTCTTCTAGCTAATGCCACCATCCCAAAGAGTAAATAATATATCAAAAATAGTAAAAACTAATTTTTAGCAAACATGACCCCGAAAATGGCACACTGTACGGAAAGAGCTTTGACCATATTTGAATGCAGACTATAATATTTAGTATATTCAGGGAACAAAATACTACAGTATATAAACTTTACATTTAAACTAACAACAAGAATACCGGTATTCAAATAATATATTCTTTCAAAGCATCTTTATATACACTGTTTTACAAGAAGACATGACTGATGAAAATATTTGCTACTAACAATCCTGACATCCTCCTAGGCTTTGACTTGGCGAACATGTGAAAGATATAACTAAAGTTACAGTATGTCATGCTATGGAATTACCCAACATATTTTATCCCAGTCAATTTGTCCTTGCCTTCACAGATCACAACATTTTTGGTCTGTTTTTAAAACTACCAAGTATGTAAATAGTTTTTGTATTCATGATAATTCATGTTAATTACACTTTGTAATTTGCAGAAATGCTAATGTTTCTTCTCATATGTACCTGTTTCTTATATTATATTTCTATTTTATAATTTATACATTACCATTATCATTAGTATTAGTAACTAATTGATTAAATTCCAACATTTTTTCATTAAAATATATTGCTTGAAAATAAATGTTATTAATCCAAAATAATTTTAAGTTACTTGATTAGTAATAAATTATAACATGATAATAACATTGTAATATAAATACCCAAATAGCATATAAATTGGAATGATGGCATATTCTAGAAAACAAAAAGTCACTAGAAGGATCATACCAAAGACCCCATCTCTTTTGATGCATATGAAACTTGAAATAATTTTATGTTTCCTTTTTAGATGTTTTGATAAAAAACTTGATTGGTCTCTTATTTTAAAATTTTAATGCAACTCGTAGAAATTAGTATTTTCATTTATTATCTCTCCATAGTCTTAATAAAGTGCTTTAAAAATCTGTAGTCTTTAGTTTGTAGATAAAGAAATTGAATTCATTCATTCTTACTTCAAGAAATTAAGCTAACCTAATTTAGTTCTAAACAAATCCATGTTTCGTGGTCACAAATCCATGTTTCGTGGTCACAAATCATTCTACAATGTATAAGCCATACCTTTCAAAATGAAGTGACTATTACACTGGACCGTTCGGTGTAATAAAATGCATAAGGCTATTACAGCTGACCATGTAATGTATAAAAATGAGTAATCGGATAAATGTTCTTAAAATATTGTTGATAGATAATTAATAAGCACATTAGAAATGTGTGCAAATTAGCACATGTTGATCATGGTAAGCAGTATTTTAGTCTATCTATGGAGTATTCTGCTTTTTTGGTATCCATTCATGCACACCGCCAGGGGGGTGGGTCGAAGGGTCGAATGAACCCCTTTGGCAGAGGCAACGACGCCCTTTCCTAATTCTGGCGCCCCTCTCGAGAATGAATTTACACTAGATAAAACAGGGGCTCCTTTAGGGGGGTTGGGGTGACTAGGGTTACCAGTCACCCCCCCGCACTAAAACTTTAGGGTCGCCAAAAGCTAGTGTCATGGGGCGCCATTATTGATAAAATGTTGTTTTTCAAGTACAACTTTATTCGTGAAAGGGGTGCCCTCTGTAACTTACAGGGGCACCCTTTTCACGATCAAAGTTGTACTAGAAAAAACTACATACCTTACAGAGGGCGCCCTTTTCACGAATAAAGTTGTATGGATATCTTGTATTCAATTTTTTTATATTTTCAAGCAGGTGGAGTCAAAATATATGATACATTTGTGAAGGGGGCGTCAAAATTATAATCAATTTTAGTCGCCCCCTTTCAAAATTCCTAATTATGATGACACCACAGCGCCTCCTGGTAGCACCAGATCACCCTATGATGGTGCCACTGCGCCTCTTGGTGACACTACTTCACCTCTTGATGATGCCACTGCGTCTCCGTTTACTTTGGTCAGCATTGCTACTCCAGATATTGGCAAAATATTTCAAGAAAGCCGAGACACTCTTGCGATCGTTCAACGGCTTAGCGATAACCAGAAATGACATATTTTGACTTCCCATTTTAGAACCTACAGCAAATTCAAGTTCCCTACAAAAGTTGATCATGGATGTGTAAGACAATGCAAACTGGATTATCTGGACAATAATTTTGTGTACAGTCCAGCTACAGATTGCGTGTTGTGCTTAGCATGCTGTCTATTTGTGACGACTACCAAGCGTGATCTCAGCAGCTTTATCACGCAAGGTTACTCCCAGTGGCATAACATAAAGGCCAAGGAGAAACGTCATTGTGCAACAGAGTATCACAGAGATGCTGCTTATATTGCGGGAGGGTTCAAGGCACGATTTGACAAACCGGAATCGACTTTACCACTGAGAGTTGATAAAGAAAGAAAATAAAGGTATGCACAGTATATTCCTAATCTAGAGAAGATTGCTCGGGCCGTGCATTTTTGTGGTCGACAAGGAACTGCTTTACGTGGCCATCGAGAAAAAGTTCTCTGCAAAGATCCAAATGGAAATCCGGAGGAATTTTCTCTAACTATTCAGAGAATTTGCAATGAGTGATCCAAATTTGGAAAACATCTCGAGAAACCCCTTCAAAAGAATGCAATCTATGTTCTCATACAAAGCCAAAAAACAAAATGATCGATGTGATAGGTCACCACACGATTCAGAAAGGTCTCATCGATAAAATAAAGGCGGCTGGTTTCCATTCAATCATGGTTGACGAAGTCATGTCACTTTGTATTCGTTTCGTTGATGGAGACAACAACATTCAATCGTGAAGAATTTATTGAATTTCTTCACGTTAATCGTATTACTGGACAAGCGCTAGTGGACACAATTTTCGCCTAGTGAAAACTGACTCATGGCGTGTCTCTCCCTCTCTTTTGTTTCTGTCAAACACAGTTGAACTATCTATAAGTTGATTGGTTGACCTTTGCCCCCTGAGAATGTCTTGACTTAAATTGCCGGAATTCTTGAAAATCTTCAATTTTCATTATTACATAGTGAGCGCAAGGTCTCTCTTCATTTTTTGCAACGTTTCAGAATGAGTAAGAGAAAGGCATACGGCCAGCCTATACGATTGTATTTGCTACGTTTGGCGGAGTTTCTAAACGCAGTAAGCCAAGCGAACAGATGAACGCTCCTGGCAAGGAACCCGACTAACCCGAGATCTTTACGAGCTCGTCTCCAGCTGAAGCCCGTAGCAAGTGGACATCGACTGTGGAGCAGTCGTATGCGTCAAAAACAAAATTGGATATTCCCAACGTTACGTCTGCTTCGCTTTCGGATTCGGAGAAATACCACATCATTGGACATCGCAAGCCATCAGAAACCTTGATGCTGTCTTCCAATGTGTACACCGACCGCCGCTGTTCTAGTGGGAAAACTGTTCGAGAATGCAAACGCGCGTGGTTTGAACCGTTTCCTCTCACGGCTTACTCCGAGGCAGCCCAAGGTATTTTTGCCTGCCCTGTGTTCTCTTTTCCGTGTCTCCCGAAAATCCCGGAGCGAGTCCCTCTCCCTGGAGTCGTGGGCGATGCCGGCTGCGATTGTGATGGCGTGAGCGGAGAACGCGGACAGAAACGCAACATACGTCTCCAAGACTGTCCAGAACGACTTTCTAGAGGTGATGGGACAATACTTTCTCTCCAAGATCGTCGAGGAGGTGAAAAGCAGCCATTTCTACGCTGTTGAAGCAGACGAGGTGACTGACATCGCCAACCGAGAACAGCTGGGTATCGTAATTCGCTATATTCAAGGTTACAAGGCAAAGGAATGACTGATTGCCTGTACGCTGACTGCGAAAGCATTCGTGGTGAATATCTCTTCCGAACATTAGTCGATGTACTCTCGTCCGCAGGATTAGACTTTCAGCTATGCCGGGCACAAGCCTATGATGGTGTCGGTAATATGGCTGGGTGGATGAGAGGCTGCCAGGCTCGTTTTCTGGACGCCTACCCACTCGCCATGTTCTTTCACCGTGCAAGCCACCAGCTGAATTTGGTGTTGACCCACTCGTGCAAACTATCGGAGATGCATGTCCTGATGGACAACGTGAAGGCTGTGGGACTCTTCTTCCAGTACTCCCCAAAGCGCCAACGCCAGCTGGATAGGCCCATTGAGGAACTGACCGCTGACCAGGCCAACCCAATCCGTGCAAGGAAGGTGAAGACCCTGTGTGAAACACGGTGGATTGAGCGACACACATCACTGCAGGACTTTATCGTCTTGTATCCTGCTCTACTTGCCTGCTTTAAATGCCGGCGACTCCTGGGACAGGAAGAGCAACACAGAAGCATCTGACCTACGGCACGCCACAACAGCCGACAGCTTTATAGCTGCATTCCAGACAGCAGTCTACTTACTTCCCTGGCTACCTCAAGTCCCTGAGTGTCCTGCTGCGAGGATCGTCGTTGGATGTCCTGGTGGTGTACGAGGAAGTGAATATGATCAAGCAAACCCTCCAAGCCACCCGAAACGCTTCAGTGAAGGAGTTCGAGCCAGTGCACGAGGCAATGGAGAGCATGGCCACTGTGGCCGGGCCGGGCACGATCATGGCATACCGCGAACGTGTGGACAACAGACCATGCGGTCCGACATCCCTGCCGGGACTGCCAAAGACTACTGGCGGCAATCCGTTTTCGTGCCTTTTCTGGACCTTCTTCTGACTGAGCTGAATTGCCGGTTCTCTGCGATGGCAAATGCGACAGTTAGAGGTTTGTGTCTTCTTCCGGAGAAGGCCAAGACCATGGAGGTGAACCAGCTAAGTCAAGACTTGCTTAGTGTATACCAGATTGACCTGCCTGACCCGGACACCTTCGTCTCAGAGCTGTGTGTGTGGAAGACAAAGTGGAGCTCGCACGCCAACGAACATCCAGAAGACACCCTTCCGCACACCGTCGAGGAGACCCTGAAGAATGTGTCGGATCAAGTGCGTCTGTTCCCAAACATCACGCAAGTGTTAAAGCTCCTTCTTGTCACTCATGTCACGACTGCATCGGTAGAAAGAGCAAACTCTGCCCTTGGCTTCGTCAAATCCGACCGCCAAAGTTCAATGACATCAGAGCACCTGAATGCTTTGCTACGACTATTCGTCCATCGTGACATTTCGCTGGACTTTGATCACGTCGTCACCGCTTGCGCTAACAAGCACCCGCGAAGAATGTTGCTGGGTCGTCCTCTGTAATTTCTGTAACTGTAATTCTGTAATTTGTATTGAAAACCTTTTTCAGTAAATTTTAAATAAACAATAAAGAAACTGAGGATTTCATTGTGTGATAAACTAAGAAAATTTGTCCCAAAATGTTTTTCTTTTCAAAATCGTCAAAAAATGTGAGAGGGCATGCCCTCGGACACCCTTAGGAAAGCGAGGGCTTCGACCTCGCCGTGCCATAGAGTATTTCAAACATCTTTGAGATTGTGATTGAGTGAGTTCGTAAATACCTGCAGAGTCTAACATCATTTTTGTTGAATGTTAAATATTGTAGGAAATAAAGGTAAACATGTAAATCAACATACCCGACACAATTCTGGATAAAAGCAATTCTTTCTGAATTTGCGATTTTCTTCTTTCGTAACGCGTAGCCATTCGAAAAATTTGTAATTCAAATACGCGGCTTCCGTTTCTTCAAAAGTAGTTTTATTTTATTTTTAAAGCCAATATAAATAAATATTAATACGCATGTGCGCGAAAAGAAATAATTTTCAATCACGCAGTTTTCATATTTTACAATTCAGTCAATTATTATTTCATTCTATTTACAGGGGATTATGTTACTGATTGGTGCAATTATAAAAAAAGTGCAATTGCCTGTGTTTATATTACGGTTTCATTGCGATCGCGTGCAAATTTCACCAAATTATAAAACATCGTATAATGATATATAAACATATTATAAAGGTTGAATTGGGACTCTAAACGTCTTAATTATTGTATTATAGACGAAAAAAATATTAGACACAATATATCCACTTGTAATTAGAATACTTTTCACATTGTATGACATTAGGCCTATACATTTTTTGACGAAATCATTCCTTTCTAAATAATAATAATCGAGTACAGAAACATTTACTTACTTCCAGTAATGTAAAATATTGCGAGGACAAGCTGAAATGTTCTAACGGCAAGTCTCGGGCCGACCGAAGATAAAAGTATACAATTTATTGTATCATCGGGCTAGCCGAAAGTGAACCCACATTTCTATATGTCGAGGGCTGGCCCCCATTTTTCCATGACTTCGAAAATTATCCATATGAGTTATGTTCGTCAAATAATTAATATTAATTAGGTTTATGGTTAAAATCTTCATAGAAATACAAACTACGCAATTATGTATTGGCCCAAAGTCTGCCAGTGGCCCCCGAGGGCCCCCCGGAGGCCCTCTTGATCAACAGCATAGAAGCAGGCGAATATGTCAAGTGTGAAATGATTTGTATGAAAATATAGTTTTTCTAACTAGTAATGGCCTTTTACGACATGCACAAAGAAACTCGTTTGTGCACTGCCGCCAGTAGAATTGGTCTTGGGGTCATCCTACAACAGAAAACTACTGACAACGCCACTTGGACCACGGTACAAACCGCTTACGGCTTTTTATCGGACACTGAAAGCCGATACGCCGTCATAGAACTACTCCTTATATTTTACCCCACATTTACATGAATGGCTGCTCAACGCGACCAATCGCTCTCATGCAGGAACAGCAGTATCTCTTGGAAGTTTTCTTGCAGAATATCAGGGGGAAGGGCTGGATGGACAAAGTATCGGATCCTCTCCGTCGTCCATATAGGGCAGCGAAGGAGCAGATGTTCTGCCGATTCTTCTTTATCACAGTGCGGGCATTTATTATTTCCTCCCTTAATCGCGCCGGATTCATCGGATTCATTTATATTACTCCCCCAGTTTTCAAAAGCTTCTCGCGCCGCTGATAATATTTGAATGAAAAATACTTGCTAATATATAAAATTATTGACATAAAAATATAATCACACTAGCACTATAGAAACTATAGAAGATACATTTATTTTCTTCAAAATTTGCAGATTTGATTCGATTCACAAATCGCAAATAGATTTGATTTAAATACGACACAAAATTTAAAATTTTCTATTTGCAGTTTTGCAATATATGTTTCAAACAGTTATCCAGTTTCTATATTGTATCGTGATTTTGAAGTTTTGTTTTAAATAAATGATTTAATGAATTTTAAAATTAAAGCGGTGAGATCAATTGCTCAGTTTTGCTTGATCAAACATTTATAAATTCCGTAAAAGTGGTAATAAATTATAATATAAGGTCAGTAGAACATGTGTGCAGACCTGGTTACTGTTACTATTTTATCGTATTGAGTATCATGTTTTTATCCTGAATACGGCATTACTATTTTTTGCATAAAATTGTAAATATGATATTTCATAAATTAATTTTTTGAAGCTATACTGTCTATATTATATAATAAACGAGTCCAGGGCTATTATGACCATAACCTGTCGGCTGTGTACTTATACACTGTAAATCTAGATCCTCTATGAAACAAATAAATATTTGTTAAAAGGTTCTAGTAGCCACTCCAACGGTCAGTGTCAGTTTGAACAATTGTTGCAGCGCGCCGCTAGTTTTTATAACATGATTTTTTTGTCTTGGAAATAAAATATTTAAAATTTAAAGCTAACCAAGTGTATATATAATATAAATATAATATATGGTCCATAATTAATTATAAAAACCTTTAACACTCATCAATCCCATACAAATTAAATTTAAAATACTAAATAGTAAATAGCTCCCTGACCCTACGTCCCTACTAGCCAGGCCTAAGCCAATTATTATTAAGACAAGTCAATTATAGAATATATTGTAGTCTGTGGACTTAGTAGCAATAGTAAAATATTATATTATAATACTAGATTTCAACAAATTATGTATATAAATCAATGTTTATGATATATATGTTAGAGACTATTGGAGTATATCAAACAATACACGTACCATCAGCCATATACATACTGTCCTGCTGGTTTGTGCAAGTTAAAACTCTGAAATCATCCAGGCCATATCCGGATGATTTGATATAGGATATTATTGCTACATTGCCGACAGTCGGCAATGCAGCTCTAAGAAAGGCCGTGACTACTCTACCGACTAGTCGGGAGACAAGACAAGAAACTTCTCTACCGACTAAGCGGTAGTGGAGTAAAAGGTAT
>JAUYWV010148889.1:0-10196 GCA_032274565.1 Nematoplana nigrocapitula
CCCCCCTTTTTGGAGGGAGGCAGAGAAGGGTGTTGCCTTTTGAGCCTCGTGCGGCTGTGGTTCCACCGCGGACAGGCGGCAACATAAGAACCTATGTCGTGCTCGTACGCGTCGACATCTGATGCCGACGATCATTATCAAATAGTGTTGGGTCGTTGGTAACGCATTGGGCAGGGAATAGGCGGGACAACTCGCACTGACAAGGACTCCGGCGCGGCAGTCTGGTTGATTGAATGAGATACGCGACTTCGAAAAGAAATCCATTTCGTAACGCAACACCAACTTTATTCCAAGCACACCCGTAAAGGCATACAATAAGTCGGTATTTGAAAACAACATTTTACCGATAAATAAAACGTCACACTTTACTATGGAACAGAAAAATATTAAACCGCACGAATCAAAAGCAACGGCACTGCGAATGAAGGAACCCAGATCAGCTGGAACTAATTGGATGCGTGAGAAAATAGTTCTAGTTTCCGGACAGCCTCAAATATTCAAGGCACTCACTACGCAGAAAGATGCGTGGGACCGTGCCCCGAATACAGGACACCCAATCAGAGTCTTGCGCTGCAAGTAAGATCGTGGCAAAATCAATAAACAATAGCCTAACACAGTTCAGTCGACGCAAAAAAGGGCACACTTGCTCGACATAGACCAAGGAAGTTTGAATACATCAAACTAGAGTATACACGCGCGACAAAACATTTAATTTCGTTTTGGGGGTGTTTGGTAGGAAAAAAATCCAGTGGGCTAATATTTATTTTCGGTTTTTTTTGCAAAGGGCAATTAGCTGCTATAAACTGTACAGGCAAACAAAATGATACGAGAATTTGTTCTATCATTGTATTGGAAAATTAATCGCTAATCTGCACGCCTACCAAACTCTACTGCTATTAGTAGTGTGTTTTACTTACAAGATCAAACACGCAATTCATTATCTTGCAAAGCACAATATGGGTGCAATTGAGCAACTGACTGAAAACAGCGACAACGCTGACTTACTTTTCATCGAAAATACCATAGCCTTGTATTGTTTCCATGCCTTCTTTGATTGTTTTGAGAAAGAGCAGTTCAATAAAGAGTTTGTCATTTTCCTTGATATGATGAAAGAATTTCCGCAATAGATAAACGCCAAATTTCTTTAGCTCCTGCAAAGTAAAGCAAAAAATCACAATCATACTAAACCATGCATTTGCAGTATCTTTTAATAAACATATTTACAGAATAACTGCGGCCATTTGATATTAACCAGTAATAATTGTCG
The DNA here is from genome assembly GCA_032274565.1 of Nematoplana nigrocapitula. Taxonomy (NCBI): domain Eukaryota; kingdom Metazoa; phylum Platyhelminthes; order Proseriata; family Nematoplanidae; genus Nematoplana; species Nematoplana nigrocapitula. The sequence goes on from JAUYWV010148889.1 coordinate 1,268, forward strand.
TACTTGACTTTAAAACAAATTCATTGCCAGTTCTTGTACAAATTCCATAAGGGCAACATACTGTATAACTAACTCACCTTAAATTCTGCAGTGTTTGACAGGGGATCTTTAAAGAATTTCTGGAAAGTTCGGAGAAGTCGCAGCTGGTAGAACAGGCTGGGCAATTTCTGCTCCACGGCTAAACGATGCAGCAGACGCAAAATGCAATGATTGGTGTGTTCTGTGTTGGTCGCGTAATCACCGAGAAGCAAGCTAGATTGTGTTCAGAAAAGAAAAGAAAAGTGGTTCACAGAGGGCTAACAAAGCTAAAAGAGCTAGTAGATAATGATTGTGTGTATACTACTTTTTGCAACAGCTAATCTAGCAAAGTTCTTTGGTGCAGCAATAAATATGAAAATTTCAAGTGTGTTCCCATATCACCCTGTCTTCCAAATAGGCTGTAGCGAACATTTGCACGAAATCTGTACGTATACCTTCGCCAAGCCTCACCCTGTGATTGATACATTACCAACGTTCATTCACTTTCACATGTTTTTATTCACTCAGCTTTCAGATTACGCCAAACAGCGTGTACTCCGGCGATACAAAAACTCCGCGAGACACAACTGCTGACCAAACAAAATGTATCCACAGAATGTCGAACGATTCTGCAGACTAATTGCGCACTAGCAAAGAGACTAATGAATATGTTTCCACCATCACCATATACTGTATGTAAATAAAGAAGAGTAATGTATAAACAATAGCAGTTGCAGGAATATCGAAACGAACATACATAGCTATATATTGTAGGAAACAAACAATCAGACATCGACATGAATGGCTTCGTTAATTAATTATCAGACTGCGATCAATATTTATGGTGCTGCGCTAGTGCCCTATCTTTTAGGACACTGCGCAAAAACAGAGTTGGAAGCGCTTCGCAGGCGATGTGGCAGAGACGCTCTCTGATTGCGCTGAGGTTTTGTTTTGTCCTGTGTCCTGATGCTCTCCGCTATAGTGAGCAGGAGTACTCACGAGTGTGGAGGCGGTAAAAGAAGAGAGAAGAGACCAGCGCGTACCTATAAGCGTGCACCACCTGCGGTTGGGCAAATCGAAGAATGTAGGCCTTGAGATCGAATGCAGTTTCACCGGCAGTGCCGCCAGCCTCTCGCATCGCCGACGCTGCGGCAGTTTCTTCGTCTTCGTACTCCTCCTCCTCCTCCGCCACACGACATTCTTCCTCCTCTCCTTCACCTGCAACACACAATTGAGGAAACAATCCAAATTAGCACAGGGAAGTGGAGACCGTTACTCGACACTAAACATACCAAGCAGATGCTGAACCTCATCCACCTGATGGCTAGGTGCATCGACAGCTGAGAAGTGGATTTCGCGCAATGCCAGATAGTCATCCTCCATTACAAAATCAGGTACATCGGGCCACAATTCTCTGCAAATAAATTTAGAACCACAATCGACACAGGAGCCATGAGGTTGATACTATCTCCCAATACCGATACCGCCACTTTTTTCACTATGCCGTTTATTGGCAAACTCTCTATCATTCTAAAAAAAACAGCTAAATAAAATCTTGAAATCCGAAAATATAAACATTACTATCGCTTTCCGTTCATTTAAAGTTTTCATTTTTTATGGATCGTACTCCTGATGCATCCTTAAAATCGTGTCTGGTCTAGCAGTTTAATTGCTCGGTTGATCCGAAGTCTACCTATATTGGTAAAACTATCAGACATTTTTAAGCGCATCCAGGAGGACTCACATCCTAATTCAGTCATAACTCTTCAAAGGCGTAACTGCAGTTGCACTATGGACACCGCTAATTTCAAGATTTTAGACAGTTCCTTTTCACCATTTTTACTCCTAATAAAAGAGGCATAACACATCAAAGCAGCCAACTTCATTTGGCGGGATCTTCGTTTTACTGCAATATATTCGAATGCTTTTACTGTATCAAACTTCCATCGATTTTACTGTGCACACCAACTGACATTGATTCGTTTTAGAACTTTACTTACTTACATACCTTGGCTTAGTTTCGCGAAAATTCTGTTGAAGGTCGCCCTCGAAACCGGTCGAATAAAGACACATTGTATCAGTTGCTCTTATTTTATTTTACTGATTTGAAGCATTCCACTTACACAAGAAGCTTTTTCCATTTTGTAAAATACAGTATCTAAGAAATCAGTCAAGAAACTATCAGTGTGAATTATTCTTCTTTTGGATTTTAAAACTGGAGAGCTTGACCAGCGATACGCCTTTCCTCTACAAATGAGCAGGCTCCTCGCGCCGTTTGAGAAATCAATAAAATCGATAAATTATAGTGCTGTAACACGGGAATATTTATTCAAAATTTATAAACTGTGCATTTTTTCGTTTTGTGTCGACTATGACGTGAGGCCAACAACTTTCAGTGAGCAGAAGATAAATTAAGCCGCCACTTTTCTCTCTTAATTTCTTGACTACACCCTTATAGACACCTGGAAATAAGGTGAAATACCAACGTCTGTTTCTGTCGGCCACATGAAAAGTGCTTTGCTATTTCGGAATCAGGCAACATTGATTTCATTAGACTGGCAGTTTTTGAGGTAATTGCGCTCTACCACGACCACTGTAGTACAGCTTTCATAGCCTGCTCGTCCCTATTGGTGAATGATCTGGTTGCTTTTGCTGCATTTTGACAGTTTAAGGTCGTACAAGCATTGGACCAAATGCGAAAATAATGCAGAAAAAGGGTGGAATTTAAAATAATAACGCATAACGCAGGGAATGTAAAAAAATAGCGCTCAGCACTAATTCTATTTAATCACATCTAAAGATATCTAATATAATAGATAGACTAGTGGCCCGCTGGAGCTCCGCGTGCAAGTGTTGTTATAAATAAAACACAACGCGGTCAAGTTGAGTATCAGTTGCTGTGCAACGTTTTTCAGCGTACGTTCAACTGCAGCTCCGGCAGTGTTTGCTGACGCAGCGCCGCACTCGTGCTTGTGTTTAACGCGAGATAGATTACACCAGAGTGAGAGAGAAAATAAATAGATCAGCTTCGCCGAATGTGCAGCTTTAAGCCAGCCAGTCTGTGTGTGAGTGAGTGAGTGAATCAAGTTGCGGTGGCTCTCTCTCTCTCGGTCAGCAAACTGACCAATCAGACGTGTTCTAAAGGTACGCGACCTATCCAACAACCTAGGAATCATGTAGCTTTCTCAATAATACAGATTAACTAGATTTGTAAACTGGCCTATTTTCTGAGCTGGATTCGAAATGGACGCCGCCAATTCTCGACTTTTACACGCTTTGGCTCAGAGAGTGTTTTAAGACATCAATATTATGTCTTTAGACGTTGCCTATGGTGGCAACAAAGGCTCTGCGAACAGACTAACATTAGAGTCAAAGTCAATGAGGAATGACTGGGATGGATCGATGCTTATTATCAGCAGAGTAGATGATGCAGTACATGGGAGACACGACTCTTGCGTATTGCGCGAATAATCCCACCACCATCGGGGAACTGGTTGTTCATTCCTCTCATTCAAGCACACTTACTTGGACATTTTCAGCAAAGCCAAAGCCCGCAGTGGTTGGCTCTCATGGAGACTCTCCCGGATTTTTGCGATGGCCTCTTTCCTGCAACAAAACAAAGACAGTATACAGCATAATACGTATCTAGCGTCAGATCTCAACATAAATCTAACATATCTCAGACTCTGGTCAAATGATCCGAATAAACCCACAAACTAGTGGTTCAGGTGTGTAAGTATTCTGATTTAAAATCATGCAGTCGGTTTCTCGTCTTGTATTCTCTGGAATATTATATATCTTCCGGAAGGTCGGACGCTGACTCTTCCCCTCGACCAGCGAGAATTCTATGAGTTCGTCAATACATACCTGCAGAGTCCAATCCTCACCTCACTTGATCACCCTCTCGTGTGGGGACAGTCGTGTAACTTCCAGTGCCTCAACGCACACGGTATCCTGGGGACCACTCTGAGAGTTATGCGAATACACGAGGCTTCGGGACATCTTGGATAGGCTTGGGCATGAGTTGTGTTCTGTTAAAAATTGGCATTTTGGTTAAATTGCAACCACAATAAAAAATAATGCTTTAGAAAGTTTGGGTATCGATTGGGTAAGGCTCTGGTTTCCACCCCTGTTCTTTCATGTTAATCGCACAGCCTCTTCCATTTTTCTCAGAGAAATCCTTGTCATTGGACTCGCATCTAACGGGGCTCCGGCTCCCCTGACGAGATCCCGCCGAGCAATACCACCAGTTGACGGTTGCACTTACAACTGCTCCTCCGGCGTGCAATCTTCCCGAGCTGGATCGAAAAGAACTGGGAGATCCTCCGACGCAGGCAGCTCGGCCTCGCCCTGGATACCAGCCGAGAGGCGATCCGCCATTGCGTCCCAGATCGACTCCAACTCCTCGCGACTCTTCGCATCAGATTGAGGGGGCGGTGGCGGCGGTGGATTCGACTGCTTCTTCTGCCGGGACTGCTTCCGGCCGGCAGACTTCTTCTTCTTCACAACCAGGAGGCCCGATTTCAAATACTGTTGGAGTAACTTGACCAGGAGATGAGCGCCCTCAACCAGATCGCGTAAATAGTACCTGGCATGGGGGTGGTTAGGCCATTTTGTGTTAACAACAAAACAATTGTGTCAAATTGGGGGAAAATGCTCCAAATTTTCTAAAGAATTACAACATGGTTGGTGATGAGAGCGCCAACTTTTTGTCTGGCCATACGAACACTACAAATTCCTACACCGACGTGCCACAGCACATTACTGATGAGTCGGGCGACCCAAATGTCAATAGGGTGGAATCATTCAAAATTTGTCATTTATGTCGGAAATACTTTCTCTAGCAACTAAACAAAATGTCCAATTGTATAACAAGTAATACTGTATAAGCATGTGGTATAATGTCCAATTTTATTGTTCACAGCGATTAGATAGGGAAGTTATCTTATTGTCGTCCAAAATGAATACTAAAACGATGCCGCTATTTATGGTTTATTTCATATCCTACTAATGTGTAAATAAATCACTGATAACAAGTGCTATCTCGTTTGAAGTTCGACATATTTTAGACAAACACAGTAATAACAAATAATGAAAGAGCAAAATAAATGGCCAAAGTTGGTTTTCATTTCACAGAATTAGTCCCTGAAAAATACTTTTTTGCTTGTGTAATGGCATCACATAATTGCTGAGATCATTCTGCTTCACACGAGTTTAACGGCATACCAGTCTGGACCGCATCAAATTTATAACATACTATATTAATTAAAACAATCTATGGATGGCATATATACTGCATATATAATCCGCACTATGAAATTCCATGATTTTTAGAGATTTTCGAAAATTCCCTGCGTTTTCCTGAATTTGAAAATTCCATGATTTTAAACAACAAACAGCCAATTTCCCTATTTTTTTGGATTTTCGAAAATTCCCTGACGTTTCCTGATTTTCTAAAACCCCATGATTTTTAGGGATTTTTGAAAATTCCTCGATTTTTCATGAATTTCGATATTCCACGATTTTAACCAAAAGACAGGCCCATTCCCCTGATCTTTAGGGATTTTCGAAAATACCCTGCTTTTTCCTGAATTTCAAAATTTGATGATTTTTTCAACCAAAATCACTGATTTTCACCCTGATTTTTTTAAAATTGCCTGACTTCTCCCTGGTGCTGACGCACTGAGCTAATGCAGTTGCTGCCACGCACAGGACTGGATATAAAACTCGCGTCTGGTTAATAGCGCGCACCACAGCTGCCTGTTGACAACAGAGAGAGACAGAGTAGTAGCGGCAGTATGAGTTTGGAAATGTATATTTGCTGAGATATCCTGTGTGTTGTGAATCAAAAGTTTCTTATTATCTGTTATGTTGTTATCGATATTTTGTCATCTATGGCGGCCAACGTGTTCATTAGGTTGGCTTGGTTAGTCACTTTAAATGAACTTTGCTCCTAGAGTATTGCGTTTTCACAGATAGCTAATTGCTCTTCCTATTGACACACGAATCATCTCACTAATTTTCGATTCCACTCTACATTGCTATATATAATAACTTATAAGGTATGTTATATTTAGAGGCATTGGGCACAATACGGATAGCGAAGCTGCACCTACCGACTCTGTTTCGTCTCGTCAAAACTGCGCAGTAACAACGGATAGATTTCTTGGTATTCAACCGTGTAGAAGATGTTCGCTGAAATGCAAGAAAACAGCGGAAATATGGCCTTATTCTATGTTACAACAAAAGAATACCAAATTTCTTTTCTGGCACACCCTGCAGATGGCGACAGAGAGCCGAAACAGAAATGCGTACATCAAGCACGGGAAAGCTGCACGCACGCACAAGTGGAAATGCCTTGATTCCCGATGGGACAGTTTCATATTCCAAATAGACGTCGACAAGCGTTTCCAGTGTTCTATTATCGGCTTATCTGATCACCTACCAACTGCAATCCTTACTCCCGGATCTCTCTAGACGGACCCCGTAGGGGCGTGGCGCTGCTGAAGCAGTCGTCGTCGTCGTTCAATCAGAGGCCCTTCTTCCTGAACCACTTCCAGTAGGCCAATTCTTCAAACGGCTTTCTGCACAGGTCCCTCATGCTTTCCAACTCCAGCTCGGTCCTCTTCATCCAGCCCGCCGGGCACTCCATAACATGTTCCCCCGTTTCCGTTTCTTCCTCGCACCTTCTGCACAACCCTTCCTCGGTCTTCCCTATCCGCATGGCATACCCTTTCAGCTCCAGTGAGTGCCCACATCTGAATCTACTGTACTTATTCTTCTTCTTTAGTTCAGGTCACACCTGTGTCCCGTGCCGGCTGGCGCAGATGTAGGCGGGGTCGTGAGTCGACCCATCCCCCTCAACAGCCTCATTGTCGCTTTCGCGTTGTCAAGGACCGCCTGCATCATTGGGTTCGGGCCGAACAGCGTCTCCCGAAGTCCCGTTCCTTGGGCGCAGTTGGTCAGGACGTGCTCCACTGTGTCGGTCACTCCGCATGTTGAGCAGTCCAGGTTCTCCGTCTTTCCTATTTTGTAGTGTCGAGTTGGTCAGAGGGCAAGACCCCGTCAGTAGTTGACGGTAGGTCACCTCGAATCTGCGGTTGTACGACGGCTTCTTAGTGTGGTTGGCTCGTCCGTTGGTTTGGCTCCAGATTCCTCGGTCGTTGTCAGTCGCATCCCATCTGGCCTTGATTGCTCTTCCGACGACTGCTCGTGCAGTGGGAAGGTCCAGCGGCACCTCGGCCTGTTGTAGGTTCCCTGTCTCACCGGCGAGTTGGTCCGCCCTCTCGTTACCCACGATACCGCAGTGGCTTGGTATCCACTTGAAGGTGATTAGGGCAGCCTTGGAGATCTCCAGCAGGTGCTGCCATATCTCCTTGGTCCTTCTGGTCCAGGGGGCCTACCGAGAGTCGTTGGATGGCCGAGCGAGAGTCCGAGCATATCCGGATGGATCGAATCTGTGTCTTCGTGTCTGGTGGGAGCGCGTCCAGAGCTGAGAGGGCCTCGTTCATCGCAGTCAGCTCGGCTCGGTAGCTGCTACAGAAGAGGCCGCTTGCGGTCCTTTTCTCCAGGGAGGACCCGTCAGGTAGGGAGAAGAAGACCATCCCAGTCTTCCGTTCCCGCTTATGCCTCTGCACCTTCTCTTCTCATTTTCGTTTTTTATCTTGTTGATTCCCTGTCTTATTGTTGGCTTAATTTGCCCTATGTTTTCTAATGACAATATAACGCTGACGCGCCGTTCTTTCTGCTGAAACAATTTCATCAAAATTGTGGCACTCAGCCTCAATAACATTCACTGAAAGTTTGTTTATTTCCTTTGACAGGATATCAGTGATGTCTGAAATTCCTCGCTCACTGTCGCTATTGCCATGAGGTAAAGACAAACAAACTTTGGTCAAGCGAGAAAGTCTTCATTGTTATTACCAGAAACTTTAACTCGATATAGATACCCCTTCTAAAAAAGCTTCCACATCATCTGGGAAATGAGTCTGTCTACAAGATGAAAACCCTCTCATCCCTCAGTTTGTCCACATCGTTTGTTGTAATTATGCTTGAGAAATTTATACCTCCCTTTGCAACCAATTTAAAAATAGACACGTACATTTTGGTGGAAATTTACTGAAGGCTCAATTTAAACTCAAGTGCAGCCTCTGAAATTCCGCCATTTTCACCAAAATATTAAGAGGCGTCCCATATAGTCGACTATTGTTGGGAAGGCACTGATACCATATCGTCTGATTGGTTGGCGCTTAACCAGGCATATCCGTTTGCCTAATCTGACGAAATAGAGTCAACCAGTACAACCAACTGCATCAGGCAGTCGTTAATAGAGGTTTCAATGTATAGAAAATGTAAATTACTCAAAATACTTTCTTTTAAAAAAGCGACAACGTTTTTTAGACGAAACTCTATCTGACTCAGGATTTCAACTTCCTCGCACTACCCTCTCGAAATTCGGACCAATGACCATTACCTCTTCCTCTTTGCCGATCTTCATTATCATCGCATCGGGGATTGCTCCCTCTCCTTCTCCCCCTCTTCGGCTCGCGGCTGTACGTACTCCAATCCCTAACAATGTGTGCATAAATAGGTCTGGCCAACTTACAAATTTGTCCTTGATTTAGAGTGAAGTCTACCACACCCTTGCATCGACAACCAATCTTTGGTGAAAGTGTTATTCTGGTTCTTCCCCAAACTTGCACATAGAACTGATTCCCGGACATTCGATTGCGAACTTGCAACTTCTACAAACATATGGGAAAATACACAAACATAGAATAAATATATAAAATTAATATTTAGGAACTCAATGAAAAATCGATGAAGAAATCATCGATTCATAAATTAAAATCACGACGTCGAAGTTAAACTAAACAATTTTATACAAAATAGCTCTATAGTCGCAAACATA
>JAUYWV010148900.1:0-10195 GCA_032274565.1 Nematoplana nigrocapitula
TCATAACCTACATACAAAATTTTAAGCCTCTATCTAGACAGGGGAGCGAAATATAAGGCGCGGGCCGATTCCCCCCCCCCCCCCAGACCCCCCGTCTCTGAGTGTGTCTAATAACCCGGGTAGGATAGGATTAAAGACGATCTCTCGATGAATATTTGATGAAGTTGTCAGATTTTTCAAGTTTTCACCAATCTAATGAAGACAGGATTTTAGAAGATTTAAGAAATCGAATGCACCAGACGACACAAAATAAAATGAATTGGGCCATGAAGGTTTTCAGAGGTTGGTTAAATGAGGGGCGAATTCGAATGGATGAAAGTATTAAAGTTTTAAATCCTCTGGAAGAATTTGGCAAAAGTAATTTGAATTTTTGCCTTCGGATCCTCTTGCAACACTCAAAGTAATAACCACCATGATCCAGCTTTACTTTCGTACAAAACACAATTGGAGCTTTTTTATTTGTGGATGGCCAATTAAGAGACACACGTGACTCACTGGATGCCCAAATGAAGAAAGTAGCAATACTAGGGTATTTAAAACCTCCGAAGAAATCCGCAGTCATAACGATAGAACAAGAAAATATGTTATGGGAGAAAAAGGTATTTGGTTCCGAAACACCTCACTGATTTTCATTTTGGAATCCATTTCAGCCTTAGAGGCCTCAAAGGAGCAACAAGATCTTATGTTTGGCCACAACTCGCAAATATAACACTGAAAATTGATGAAAGTGGAGATGACTATTTGTGGAACGTATGTCCAAGAATAAACGATTTGGATTAAAGTGTACTAGTATGGAGACAAAAATAACTCCGTCCTTATTCAAATACTGAAAATCAGTCATAATGCATTGTTGATATTTACAAACAATATCTGCAACATAGGCCCACTAGTATGTCAAACGAATCGGAACCTTTCTATTTGACTTCCCTTCCAAAGCACCAGATGAAGCCAGATGTTTGGTTCAGAAATCTCCATTGGGTGTGCATACAATTGAAAATACAACTAAGAAGATAATGGAAAACTTGCCCAATAATCAAATCTACACGAACACTAGTCTAGCCAAAACGAGATTGGTTCAAAGTCAGTGATATCCCTGCAGAGGTAAGCGAAAAGAAAACGGGACGCATTAGCAAAGAAGAAGACAAAGCCTACATACAACAGGATTTCGAGAAGAAAATGTCTCTTGCCCTGTACGGAACCCTGCTATCGACTTCTACTGCTCCTAATGGAAACATGATCGAGAGGATAGAAAACCATCGTCAGAGCAACCATCCACTTCTGAATCTAAGAAGCCCAAAAGTGGCAGTTTGTTAATTGCATCTTTCAAAATTGTTCTTTTTAAGTAATATCTGTTCATCATTATTGGGACATTGCAAGTTACTGTTCAGTGTTTTAATACTGTTTATTCTTGTTTATTATTCAGTACTATATTTTATCCTGTCAAATAAACAGTGATTTACTTAGCGGAGAATATGAAGTATTCTCTTAGTACTGTAATTCAAATATTCAAAGGAGAATATCGTAATAAATATTTTCAGATCCGAGTACTGAAATGCACTTCTTTAAATCGTGAAAGTAATTTTATTTTCTCCATGCCTTGAAAAGTTTGGAATCCAAGAACCATTATCACTCCTGGTATTAATCTAATATTAAGTAGCTGGATGCGCAAACGAATGTCAATATAGATTGACAATTATTCAAATTTGCGAAGACGTCTGCTATGCGATATGGAATAATTCAAATGTAAATAATATCACTCATTCATTCAGGCGTTCCTACTCATTGCGGAGGTTGGAGATCATGGTTTTCCACTTCCCACGGTCTTGCGATTGTCTTGCCACCTTCTCCATCGTCCATCCAGTCCATTCCTCGATGTCGTCCATCCACTTTCTTCTTGGTCTTCCTCTGCTTCTTGCATACATAAATTCTCCATGCACTGAAAAGTATTCTCCATGCACTGAAAAGTAATCCATGCACTGAAAAGTATTACTTTTCAAGCGGCTGCATGTATGGAAAAGTGAACTTTTCAAGGCATGGAGAAAAGAAAATAATCTATCAATAATATCAGTATAAATGAAGGGTATTATATGATACATTCAGTCACTCTGACTTTAATCAAGTAAGAAATTTGATTATTAAAATGTTGTTGGATGACTGACTGTCGATTGCGTTATTGATTCACTAGGACTTATGACTCACTGTATACACAGTTAGTATTTGTCATCTAAAGTTATATCAATATGTATATTAACGGTGTTCGATCCGAATCTCCAAAGTTATCATCGAGAAACAGGCAGTTTCATCAGTCAGGTACGATATTTACTACTATATATATAGAGGTGTTGTACTGTATATGTTATACTGTAGAAGGGTGTTCACTTAAGAGTGATCTAATACTTCACCTCTGAGCTATATAGTATGATATCACAACTGAAATTATTATTCAATTTCATTATAAAATTTCTCGATATACTTATCTGCTTGTGAGCATATCGAAATAAATTTAAAAAACGCAAGTTATTAGCGCAAAGTCAGCAATAGTAACAATATATAGTAGAATTAACCCATAAATTTCCACAATGATCGGAATTTGTGAGCGGTATATAGAAACAATACCAGTGCTGGGGAAAGTGCAAGCCATCTGTCATCTTAACACTGTGTAGTATTTGTTAGTGTGAACTTAAGAAAAATTTAATAAAAAATCTGTTTATAATTGTCTATTTCACTCCCTATAGCTGAGTACACAAGCTGGAAAACCAATCATTTTTATAGACGCCGGTATTCATGCCAGGGAATGGATTACCGTATCTACAATTCTCAACATGATCACAATGGTGAGTACCTATAGATGAAATGTAATAAGATAAAATTGAACATTTTATATGCAGTAGCACAGATTGTTTCAAATAAATGGAATATATTAGTCAAGTTCTGATTGGTTGTTTATCTAATATATTTTGTTGTATGTGCATCTTGTAGTTACTGGTAAGTGTTATGTTGTTGTACATTATATAAGAAGTGACATTTTTTCTTTTATATTCTTCAATTTTTATTCGGTTGGTTAAATTATTTTTTCAATCTCATATATAAAACACTAGATTGATGTTAGAAATCCTTCGTCATATAATAGTAATGATAAAGACACTACGTGTGCAATGCTTCTCATTATTAATTCCAGTTTTTTTGTAAATTTTAGATCCATCATTATACGTAAGATGTATTAAATTCACCGTTTCATTTTTCTAAATAAAACTTGTAATCTCTGACTATATCAGAAATTTCGCTAACACAGTCAAAGTTTAAATTACATATATACAGTATATCTAAGTCAGTTGGCTCTTAGACGAGCTGCTGTGGCCTTCACAGATCGACGTCAGCCTTCACAGATCGATGTCAGCCTTCACAGATCGACGTCAGCCTTCACAGATCGACGCCAGTCTTCACAGATCGACGCCAGCCTTCACAGATCGATGCCAGCCTTCACAGATTGACGCCAACCTTCACAGATCGACACCAGCCTCCTTCACAGAACGACGCCAGCCTTCACAGATCGACGCCGGCCTTCACAGATCGACGCCAGCCTTCACAGATCGACGCCAGCGTTCACAGATCAACGCCAGTCTTCAAAACGACGCCATCCTTCAAAACGACGCCAGCCTTCACAGATCGACGCCAGCCTTCACAGATCGACGCCAGCATTCACAGATCGACGCCAGCCTTCACGGTGTACTGTACGTTAAGATGCTTGTTGAAAATTGCATCCAACCCATTGCTCGATATCCGACGGCCAGGTTCTTTGCGGCCTTCCTCTTCCACGCGAACCTTCCCCTTTGCCTTGATGATGTCCTTTTCCAGGCCGTTATATCTCATTATGTGGCCAAAGAATCTCAATTTCCTGCTGACGATTTGTGTAAATAGAATCGGCTTTGTCTTCCGCTGTTGAATCACCCATTGATTTGCCCGCCTGTCTCTCCCAGAGACTCGCAGCAGTCGTCTATATGTCCACATTTCAAATGCATTGAGCTTTATTCAACTTTCTTCGAGATGGTCCATGATTCACTTCCATATGATGCAATTGAACATTCTGTTGACCGAGCCAATCGTAGTTTAAATTATAATATAAGTATTTAAATTGATACTAATATATGTACTTATATTATTAGGTAGGATACTTCTATGTTATGACACGAATACCCCTTTAGTTGGTCGCTTTACTTCCAAATTTATTAAAAAACACAATCGCAACACGAGGAAAAGGATTCGTCGTGCAACATAAAGAAATATATTCTGAATGCGTAGTAAAGCGATTTACTTTAGATGTAAACATTTAATAAATGTAAGACTTACAATCTAAAAAGATTGGTCCAAAATATGTTTTTTTCTGTTTGCTACTTATATAATTATTATTAAATATTTTCCTCAATCCTACATTTAGCGTTTGTATCCTCGTAGATAGTCTTTTTCTCGTAGGTATAGAATTATTTAGATTCAGTGCTTACACAGTCATCAGTTTCGGTCTTGTATTCGAAAGTTGCTTTCTAAAAAGTTTAATATTATCTTTCTTCACGTTAATTCATTTTTATTCCAGTACTTTTCGGGAAGTGATAACGGACACGATAAGAGCTGCAATGGATGAGAGAAACAAACTTCTGGAACAACCTAATATAGACGGGGAAGACTTAAAACGGAATAATGATAAAGGACTTATCAAAGAAGTATAGAAAAAAGTAAACCAATCAAACAACAACGTGAAGACAATGTGGCAACTCCTCAAAAGATTAAAGTATGAGAGAACGCCGAATGATTCTGATTAAATTCCCATACACCACGGAGTGGGATAGCCACCAGAAAAGCGAAGATGAGCTACCTCAAAGTGCCCAAAGAATCAAGGAATAATGAACACCTTACGACTAAGTTGCTCAAAGATCAGAAGAACAAAATACTTGAGAAAGACAAACCAATAACTACAGAAGAAATGAAAGTTCTTATTGAAGACATCGACGGAAATAAAGCGGCGGGGCCAGATCGTCTGCGTTTCAGACTGCTCAAAGAACTTCGAGACGAGGCGATTGAAATAGTTTGCAAAAACTTACTACTCTCAACTAACATCTCTGCGTGCAGAAGCATCATCGAGTACGACTCACCTGGGTGGAATGCCATGGACAAGCAATAGGCTTAAAAAAGCGAAGACCCTGCTAAAATCAAAGAACTGGTGCTGAAGAAACTGGAAGGCAATGAAGACTTCGACTTGATCATATATACTGATGGATCTGCTAGAGACAGCCACTACAATGGTGGAGCCGAGGCGAATTTCACCACAGGCGAAGCAGAGAACCCTAGGGTGATCCACACAAGGAAAGCGACCGCAGTGGAAAAGAGGTACTCGTCGAATCGAACGGAATGAAGGCCTGATTGCTTCAAGCAGCCTGACATATCAGTTCCCGTCTGAGGTTGAAACCGATACACCATATAGTTGTTTAACAAAATATTCAGTATTCATTAAAGTGTGAAATTTTCAAAATTTTGAATTGCTTTTAGTAAAAGTACGTAGTTAATTTATATAAAAGTATTGTAAATTCAGTGTTACTTCTGTAAATAAACCATGGCTACCAGAAATTAAATTTAAAATTTACGAATTGTCGTCAGACCTACGGTAAGTAATAACATACTGTAAGTAGCACCGATGCTCGGCTGCCTGAACTAAGTTCACGCATCGATCAGAGCGACGGCAATATACAGCGTGAATTTGTTTTATTTCACTTGAGATGAACAAATTCTACATTTTTAGATGATTGATGAATATAAATCGGGAAATAGAACCTTCGTGCAAATGTTGAACAACTTTGACTTCCATTTTCTGCCGGTGGTAAATCCAGATGGATATATTTACTCGCACACGAAGGTAAATCGTATCCAAGCCCATATGAAAAGGGCTATTTGTACATGCATGTGAATTGTAGTCTTAGATTTGATGGACAACCCCACCACCTCGTACTGTTACACTTTTCCCCATTTTTATTCCATTTTAATACTGCTGCATGTGATGTTGTACTTGCTTGTCTAGCAGCAGAAATTTTGGAGCACGGTGCTTATTAGTCGAGGATGCCCTTCCTTACCGACACCCTAGCACAGTTTTTATTTATGTCTTTTCCCCCCGAATCCACCAGCTTAACCACTGTGCCACGGTCGCACGCTATTACACTTCATTGCTAATTTTACCATTCATGTTTTATTCACAAGCGTATAGTATTGCTCTTAAATGTTGTTTTTCTATAGCTAACAGAATCTATAACTATATTTGTGGTGATCTGTCGCGATGTCCTTCTGTACGCTTATAACTCGAGAACGGAACATGGCAGAGGGTTACAAATGGTCTCAAATGAACCGGCTGTTCACTGGGAGTAACACAGGCCCATTAAAGGTGCATTTTAAAATTCTAATTAATACATCTGAGTGATTGATCTTTCATACCATTTTGCTTGGGACTCGCTGCGTTATCACACAAGTGAAGTAAGAGAGGTAAAAGTATTGATTTGTAACTCTTAACCAGTCGTGTCATTTGCACTCTCGATCATTATTAATACTTTCTGAATTTTACTTACCTGCGTGTAGCGCTCTCTGAAGAGCTGCGCCGAAATTCTATTCTATTAAACACTCGCAGGTGCCATTCTTGCTCATCCTAATTGGTACGATAGAATATGCTGCATCTGTACTGCTTCTGTGCACCCGATTGATTGTGGCTATTTGCCACTGTGCAATTCCTCGCATTTTAACTTTGGCTATAACCATTCATTGCTCCCATGGCCAAAGTATTTCCAGTTCACTTTCTGGCCCTACAAAAATATAAAAATTTCCAAGACTGGCTGTGAGAAAGCTCACACCAAACCTGATTGAGGCAACCATTATCACTGGTACAGTTACAGGGGAAGCTGTTCCAAGAATCCCCATCATCCATGCAGATGTAACCTTTGAATTCAAGAGGGTCCAGTTCCCTGTGAGACCAAGCTTTGCGATGTCCTTCAACAAGTTGCCGGTCTCTCCCTGGAAGAGCCATGCTTCTCCCATGGACAATTATATATGGCAGCCAGCAGAGTAGGCAGTGCACGAAACCTCTTTTCCTACTCTCTCAATGGAAGGACAAACAATATTGTGTACCAAAAGCTTTGAACTAAGTCATCACAGTCATAACAAGTCATTACAGACAGATACATTTAAGTGTTTTCAATTATTTGACATAACATACATTCCATACATACGACAAATGAATTAACAAAATATATCTACACCTTCTGCTCAAGTTCCTACTTACCTTTATTCCCGGGCAACGCTGAGTAACACCCTTCTAGTACTGCATATCTGACAGTAAGGGAGCAATGTAGATTTGGCCTTCAGTTATTCAGAGATTCCAACAATGTATTTCAGTTCGTGGTGAACGTTTTGAACGTTCACTTTGAAAACAAGATTGCTAACTTTATTTGTTATTAATCATTGGTTGCTAAACAATTTGTTGACTTCGTGAAAACGAAAAACCTGCTATACATTTAAATATACAGGACGTCCACAAAGTTATTGGACGATTTCAAAAAATTATTAAAATCACAAATGATGTTAAATACTGCTGAAATGTTTACATTCTATCAGATAAATGGTAAAGTTTTTATATAATTCATTAATAAATCTCTATACACTGAAGACATTTAAACAATGGTTTATTTTCGTCCACATCATTCTTAGCATATGTTCATCAATGTCTCCATAGCGGCAGTTAATATTTTCTTAAGATCATCTATGTCCTTTACTTTTGTGCGGTACACAGCATCTTTCAAATAGCCCTACAAGAAAAGTCCAAGGGTGTTAAATCTCGGGAAAGAGAGGGCCAAGGAAGCGGGCCATCTCTCCCTATCTAGCGAACTTTTATCCTTCAATGAGGCGGTGCTCCATCTTGTTGAAAGATAACATTTGGCTGTATCTCTTCTAGTTGTGGCATAACGAAAGTTTTCTCGATCGCTGGATAAGAAGAGGTGGCCCAATTCCTCGACCCCTCGTTCCCCTGTCGACATATCAACTTCTACCATTTGCGAAGGAAGAAAACCAAAGAAAATGTCAATAATTAATTATCAAAGTGATAGTGGAGATGCCAGCATCGGATAGGTCGTCATAATAATTCATAGTCTCTTTACATCCTTAATATTTTTTTTTAGTTTCGTTAAATATAAATTACGTTTAAATTTCTGCTTAAATACAAAAATATTCATTTTAATGTTATCCTTATATGGGAGTATTTAATATAGTCTATTATACTGTGAAAAATATTATCGTTTGGATAAATCAACGGAATAGCCTATTAGTTCTCAAACTCGCAGTCCCATTGTATCCAACTCGACACTGTCCTGATAAGGATCAAGTCAAGCACAACGAAATATTTTAAATACAATAATACATGAATCTACTTACTATACAACGCCACAACCACAAGGCACAGAGCAGTAACTACCGCAAGTTTCATTATTGAAGAGAGATATTTAGAGGGTATAATGCATTTCTTACAAAAACTTTGTTATATATGCATGCTCTGTCACAAGCTTTCTGTCAATCATGGTAAAGGCCCAAGATTCTATACGTGTATCCTGAAAGCTTAGACTTTGCCCGTGTTATCGTAGTGTATGTTAAAAGATCTAAAGAGCCCACGTCCCAAGATGTGTCCAAATTGTTTGTCTGCTAGGTGAAATACAAATCAACAGGAGGTGTTAGCACCTGGGAACAATGTCAGCTGTTTATCGTCGCATTTACTACGTAAAGCCGTTTTCATTAATGAGAGTCCGATATTTTCGTACGTACGTTATAAACATGGAAGATTTCAACTACAGACTAAAAAAGTAAACAACGCGCTTACAATTCATTCCCCAAAGAATTGTTTTCCAACAGCGTAACTTACAGTACATACTAGGCATATACTTAAAATAATGTTTAACCGGTTGCCGGCACTGTAAAATTCAGGGAGCTAAACCGGTTGCCGGCATAGTAAAATTCAGAGAGCTAAACCGGTTGCCGGCATAGTAAAATTCAGGGAGCGTAACAGGTTGCCGGTATAGTAAAATTCAGGGAGCTAAACCGGTCGCCGGCACTGTAAAATTCAGGGAGCTAAACTGGTTGTCGGCATAGTAAAATTCAAGGAGCTAAACCGGTTGCCGGCATAGTAAAATTCAGGGAGCGTAACAGGTTGCCGGTATAGTAAAATTCAGAGAGCTAAACCGGTCGCCGGCACTGTAAAATTCAGGGAGCTAAACTGGTTGTCGGCATAGTAAACTTCAGGGAGCTAATCCGGTTGTTGGCATAGTAAAATTTAGGGAGATAATCCGTTTGCCGGCATAGTAAAATTCAGGGAACTAATCCGGTTGTTGACATAATAAAATTTAGGGGGCTAAACTGGTTGTTGTCATTGTAAAATTTAGGGAGGTAATCCGTTTGCCGGCATAGTAAAATTCGGGGAGCTAATCCGGTTGTTGACATAGTAAAATTTAGGGAGGTAAACCGGTTGCCGGCATTGTAATAACACAGCTGCAATTTGTAAACTTATGAAAATAACAGTCAAGTATAGCCCTTTTATGCATCCCCTTTTCCATTTTTGTCCCGGTTTTACTGACTCGATTGTTGCCGTTTCTATTTATACAGTATGTCAATTCTATATATAGATAAGCTGTGTTAGGGAAATTATATTTATATGATTAAAAGTGCGGGTAGACTTGTGATTATCGAAATTGTGTTCATGTTATATATTGTTTTATTGCAGAATTGTGCCTTTCTATTTTCTGATACACCGTCTCTCTCCAAGATTGTAATGAAAATATATATTGGGACGAAGTGGCTCGTTCAGTGGGTTGAGCGGTCGACTGCCGTGGTGAGGTTGATGGGTTCGAGTCCCGCCTCGAACTATGATAAAATTCCCTCGTCCCTGGTTGACAGCTGTGTCAATAGAGTGCTTAGCGACCCGAAAGGGTTTGTTTGGTTTGATGCCGGATCTTACAGGTGGCGCTGGGGACTGTGAGTCAGAAAATCACTCTAGCCTTTCATAAAATCATTTTACTTGATTTCCTGAAAGTATTACTGTGTGTCTGTGAGACTGTCAAACTGCAGTGCAGACAGAAGAACATTTCATCTGTGAATGTGTCTTGACGGCAAATATAAGGGCTCAATA
>JAUYWV010148911.1:0-10195 GCA_032274565.1 Nematoplana nigrocapitula
CCCCAGACTCTTCTTTGTCTTCCTCGATCTCTCTTTCCTTCGATGGTACCTTCTAAGAGCAAGTTGAGCAAAATTCCACTAGAGCCTCTCAAAACGTGCCCAGCAAAGCAGAGTTTTCCAAAATTTAAATAACATGTCTGAATAGTTAATTTGGCTGGCAAATGGTGTAGACAATGTCGAAACACACAGCGTCTACTCCTATACCACTCACCTGGTCCCACAAAGAAGAAAGGACTGTGCATATCTTGAACGTCCGGCGAGTAGCCATGCCAACCAGTCAACGGAGCTTGCAATTTGTACCAGGGAAAGCGCACGTCATTCTAAGGAAGACAATATAATATAGATACACTTAGTTTCGCATTCTTAATTTGACTTCCAGAATATGTAAAAAGCGCGGCATACAATTATTGCGACCGTTACTAGTCAAACAGTATCAACTGGATGACGGTGTAAGAATCTGCTCTCATACACTTATTCCAAAAGTATAGATCTCACATCCACCCCACAATCCACTGATAACCGTAACCCGAAACCCGGCCTACTCTAAAACTGAAATGGTAGGGTCACGGTTAAAAATCCATCTTCTGGTCGCGGAGCAAATAGTACGTAGGACGGGAAGACATCATCAAGATGTTGACAGGTCTGATCTTCACCAGACCACAGCGTATCGGCGGAACAGTTGACCTCATTGGTGCTGCCTCAACCCATTTAAGGACTCTGAGCCGAGCCCATACATACCTTTGGAACCACACTTCTTATCATAGTTAAAATTATATACAGTTACACAGTATTTTAATATTATCATTTAAGTCACTTTCCTATTCAAAGTAAAGCGCATATCACTGCGTGTTTAGGCATTCAGTTACCAAACTTTTCAAATTCGAAAGATTTGGTTTCATTGGTAACACATTGCAAATCAATCAGTAGGTGAACACAATTTGAGCGTCAACTATTTAATGACAGGAAAGTTATCAACAAAATCGTTTCGTCACCACTAATTAGATGATTTTGCAAAATGAAAAATATGTTGCGTACAACGCTGTCGGACAAATATTTTAAAATATTCCGGATACAGAATTGAAAATTTGACAAATTAAAAGCAAGGTTGGCTGTATAGATTGGTATAAAAAATATATGTGAGTTTCATTTTTGTACAATCATCTGATGATCACAAAACAATTTCACTAAAAGCATTCGTTTCATTAAATGCATGATACTCAGTGGAAGGCGAACGGTGCATTACCACACCACGGGACAAGTCTAAAAAAAGCACGGCCGCTGAAGAGGGATGGAAACAGAGCCGACGTTTCGCGTTCTCCTGAGCCCCTGTTTACTACTAAAGAGGGACTGGAAATGTAGGGGGATCAGCATGGCGATACGGAAAGTGAACTGATTAAACGACTTATCAACACGATGATCAATTCGTTTGCCTGCCGTGCCCAACACGCAGACAAAATTGAAAACTCACCACTCTAGAAAAACTGATAGCAACTTATTAAATGGTTATCCTAAAAATGCTAATTCTATGACTCATAGGGGCGGGTATAGCATCTCACTTAGGGGGGGGGTACAACCCTAATCAGGCGCTATAATGTAGGCCAGAAATAGGCGCGCCTTAGTAGTAGGGGTTTCGTGGACTTCATGTCAAGCTAAAAATAATAGCACGCTACTTGGAGAATTCCCGCGGTTGGTAAAGGAAATCCGTGCAGTTTCGGTATGGGAGGCCCATCCTCTAGGGAATTCCTTGTTACTAATTTTAGCTTGATATGAAGTCCACCAAACCGCTAATACTCACCTTCCACCAGGTCTTAACAATAGACCATACGCCATAAAGTTCACCGAGTACCTACTGTATATAGCCATATAGGCGCACTGAATATCTATATATCTAATAACCCTATCTTTTAAAACTACTAAATTCAAATTAGAGCTTTACATGGACTTCTTATTTTCACTTTATACGCAATAGGCGGCTATATGGCCCTTTGGATCCGCCCCTGACTCACCGAAAGCAGGAAGTAGCCTGGATCAGCGACAACGAGTATAGGCGGGACAAGTCGATGCTCTTTGACCTGCCAATGAGCGGGTAGTTCTTCTTTCTTGTACACGTGAATGGGCTCTCCGCTCACACGTAGTCTGGAATACGTCTGTAGGAAAACAAAACAAATATCGAATAGCAGCTAGCGTACAATGTTGACAGAGTATAGGGGAAGAAGTGACTTACATCTTCAAAGTACTCTGGTTTAGGCCATATCGCAACGGTCGCGCCATAGTTGATTATATGCTTAAGTTCACTCCTGAAATTTCATAGAAGACAGAATAACGCAAAACTCTGTACATTTAAGATTGGTTTAGTTCTGGATAAGAGAAAAATTAATCATTGCAGAGGACGAACTGACGCTATTACGTAGAAAGTAGTTAAGTGCAAGCAACAACAGCGGCTGTTTGGCAATGACCATTTTTAGGCGCTTACTCACCTGTATAAAGTGCAAACTACAATCACACTTTATCAGAACAGAATCTAATCTGCTAAAAACAAAACAGTATTCACAACATCGGAACAATTTGAGAAGACAATGACATATCTAGAGTAGAGAACGGACGGACGTATCGTGGATATAAACCTTACTCCCCGGTTACCATAACAACCTCTATTATTGAACCACCTACATATCTGGCTTCCTCATTAACACAAGCACGATTGTCCTCCATAAGCTTCTTAATTAGGAATCTTCATTACGGGTTAGTTAACTAACCAAGAAGTCGCATCATTTTTAGGGGAAAAACCAGAATGCTGCCAAATGTGAACACATAAATGGAAATAAAACGCCCTTCAGTTTGAAAATTAATTCAGGCGGAATCAAGTTCTAGACTTTGGAAAAATATAGATGAAGACTGCAAGACGTGTTCGACTGACAACTATTCTGCTTTCAAAATGCGGAGCACGGCCAAAAAATTCCATATCAACTAGGCACAATATACCACAACCCAGTACAACAATACCTAAATTTTAATTTCCAGTCCATATTAGCCGTATTAGAAGTACACACTTTACCCTACCACTTATTGGGGCTGCTGAAATTCGTCACTGATATATTGTCGAACAACTGTACACCTAAATGTGCAATTCGACATTGCGAAAATTCAACGCAAGTAAGAAAGCAGAAACAAAGAAATCATTTACAGGAAAAGGGTCGACTTAGTATGCAAATTACTAAAGTCAATAATGCGAAGTTTTCAATAATAAAGCAACACAGGGTCCGGCTGAAAACCCTCCGATATTTTACAAGGCTGCTATAGTCAGGTGGTAACTATATGTATTCATAGACCTGCCTTGCCGTTTGTCTTTAATGCTAATTAATGTTTTACTATATTTTTTTGATATCCATCGTGATTTGGACCGGAGTACACCGTGCGTTAGTGGTTGAAACTTTATCCACGGACATACCTAAAACCTAAGGTATACGAAGATCGACCAAGAACGATTAACGAATTAAGGCTGCTATACACCAAACCGTAGAAATACCGTCGGAAATTAAACAAACAATACGAAACAGTAGGTGACAGTTAATAAGTCCATTGATGCGTCTTCGTCGATTCCTTCTGTACCTTCCGACAGACAGATTAACTGACAGAAATGTGAGGATGCTTCAATTGTTCAACCCAAGTTTAGGAATACGGCAAGAAACTAAATTTGGATTTCTTCGCCAAAATGACCATAAAAGAACTAACACACCTGAACTTGCCGTTCTATTCAGCTTAGCAAGCTTTAGAATTAATCGATTGCTTCCTTTACTGATTCAATATCACTGATTGACTACTCGACTTTGAACAAAATGGTGACATACAGATCCTTTCATAGAGATGGTAGGACGCATCTAAAGTCTTAATGCCTTATGAAAAAAGCTGTGTCGTTATTAGTCAGGGTATTGTTTCTGAGACTTAATCAATCGAGCCTTGTTGATCGAGAGTTCCAAATTGTCCTGACCCACGCACTTGATCCAATATTGGTTCTATTGATTAAGAATGAGAAGCCCCATGCCCTATTTAACAATTTTTTATAATAAAAACGGCACACTTTTACTTGTTCTTATTTGCACATCTACTGAGTTAACCTAATTTCCAACCAAATGCGAAGTTAAACGTAAAGAATACAAGTTCGCAGATAACACAAACCCATTAGAGCAAATAAGAAAGAGGTTGAAAAATTGTTTTCCTACTAATATTGCAATAACACAGCTACTGTAAGTGCACTTTTGCATAACTTCACCAAATGCGCAATGTACTGTAGATAAAGGGTGGTAATTTAAATATTTTTAAAGAAAAACTGCACGTCATTCCGACACAATCCAATTGTGACGGAAATTTCACCACAATTGCAATATTTCTCAGTCTTTAGGGGAAAAAACACAGTACGTTTAGACTGCATCTATCGAACGAATTACAAATAGAATAAGACTGATGGGCAATGATAATACTTCAAGTTTAATAAGCGGAGCCTGCAATGATTGAAACGTAAAATTAAAACTTAGGCGTAGATCTAACATAGCTAAACATTAACGAACAAGAAACCACCATGGAACAAGTTGGAATGTTCTAATACAGCGAGGCTCGATATTCTGAGAAAATAGAAAAGAAACACGATGTAGAATATGATGGCAGCTGTGATCTTAGCTGCGTTGTCGTAGGGCTGCAAAAGTTAGATTAGCACAAATTATGGGAAAAATAAAACAAAAGCGTATGAAATGGAATGCTACAACTATAGAAAATGACAAACCAGTATAGCATGACAAAATGACAAATATGCGCAAAAGACAAATATTATAAATATCGTAAAACGAGAAAATGGAATTCCCCTGGTTACGACAGTGACATAGAAAGCGGAAAAATGACTGAGAATCAATGAAAGAGAGTAGGAAAGAATGCGGGCCGCCAATAGAAGAAACGGCATAACACCTTCTACTCGCCTGCCCAGCTTGGGGGTGGGCTCGAGCTGACCTTAGGGGGCATACAGCAACCATGGCTGAAGCCCTCAGAAAACCGTCAAGTACTTGCGGAGGGTAGGTCGGGTGGAGCCCCCACTCGATCCCGTCAATATCCCCGGGGCACCGGGGCAAGACGTAGTTTGAGCAGAAGAAGAAGGAAAGACTGATGAATGGATTGACTTGAAAAACTAGGTGGGGAAGACATGAGTGAATGAGTGAAAGGATGTAATTATAAAGACATATATTAGTCATTCCGGCCAAGTAAGAAATGAATTAATTTACACAGCGTATATGAAATTTAATTTTTGTTAACTGGTTATAACTATCTATACTTTACATACTACATATTGTAGATAATAAAGAATATATTAATATGCACATTGTTGCTGGCGCACCATAAGATACAGAAGACTCATCACAACAGACGTGCAAAATATCAATAGAATGAGATTCTATATTTCAGTTTCATAACACCAAATTAGCAAAGTCAATCGATCCCGACCGCCTCCAGGGCTCTCACCTCAAAATCATTCTCTCCAGATAAATGATTCTGTTCTCAGTAATTTGGGACATCCCGTGGTCAGAGACAACCATGAGGTGGATCGCTTCTTTCCGTTGAGATAAACGGTCCAATAGCCGATCGATCATCTTGTCCACTTTGGGGATAATTTCTTCGGCCAGGATGAGTGATTGGGGCCCGTATTGGTGGGCGAGGGAGTCGAGGAGATTGTTGTACACGACTAGAGTGCAGTGAAGAAGGAGTGGGTGACAAATTAATCGAGAAAGGCTGCTCGGTATTAAATGGATTTTGGACACATTGTTTGACCCCAGTGCGTGTCAGATAAAGCGCAATACAAAAAGGAAAAAACAAAGATTAATTAGCACACGATTAGCTACTTCGCCCTGTCGTGGAGTGGCCTAGTGTTGTTCTTGTTGGGTTAACCGACCCCTTCCAGAGGATAGGGGGGGGAGGGGCGACGCAGGGCTGCTGAGGCCCAGCATCCGAGCAACACCCATGGCCGTCTCCAGAAGTCAAGTTCACCGGGAGAAGTTTTTGGAATTTAGCTGTTGAGAAGTTTGTTGCGAAGAGATGACTGCCAGGAGGAAAGGAGGGAATGGTGGATTAAGGAGGATGAGGCAGAGAAATAGATTGGGGAGGCAGTGGCAGAGGAGGCACCGGTTTTGGCAAGAGCGTCGGCCCTTTCATTGCCCCGCAGGGATAATTGCCCCGGTATCCAAGGGAGGTTTACCGAAACACCCACGCCAGTAAGGTGTTTGAGTGAGGACCAGATAGAGTGGATGTTGGAAGTGAGAAGGGACGGCCCCGACTTGAGGAGAGAAAGGGGGAAAAGAGAGTCCGAGAGAACTCTAATGGAGGTGAACTGACAGGTGCATCCGTGTATGACCGACCACTCGAGCGCCGCGCGAATGACCGTCATCTCCAACTAATTTTTTTTGTTTACCCGGCTCCTTTCAGAGGATGGGAGTTGACCACAGTTATTGCACTCAGTCATTGGATCACAACTCTTGCGAGCCCCGGGGAGTTGCCAGCCAGCTTATTCGTCTTGGGTGCCGGATATTTCAGGTCGACCATGTTCACACCGCGCATCTTAGTCTATATGAGCATGGACACACATAAATATGGACACTATCACACGGGGGGGGGGGGGGTTGCCACACCCTGGACAACCACAGGAAACGAGCGGTGTCCAAAACTGGTAGGCGCTACAGAGAGCAGAGCAATCAACGTTCCCAGTATTCTATCCTCAAACCAAGGCATTATATCCAAAAATATTCTGTTAATATGAAAAGATAGGAGACAAATTAAATATAACATAATTTTCTCACTATGAGCATTTGTATCCCGTTCATCTGACTGTGACAGGGTGCAGTTGTACAGCCCTATTACTTCTTGAGAATGAGTAGCCTAGCACCCGGATTCTCAATTGTGAATCTGGCATCCAAGACTACACGTGCGAGTTAACATAATTTGATGCACTATGACAACCCATACGGCACGACTAGGTTTAGTTCTCCATATAATGACACGCTGTCAGGCGACGCGTGTAGTCATAAAAGAGGTGATACCAGATAACGCGTCATTAGAAATGACCAGCGAGTAATAATCAACAAGGATTTTGAAACGTATGAAAAAATAGTACAGCACTCATTAAAGGTAAACAGCCAAGTTAGACGTAAAGGAAGGAAAAATTATGTCTATTAACCAAGATATATTCTGCAGTCTTACGAACGCCAGCTGTTTGTGAACCCGAAATAAGATAATGCAAACGAGACTATTTGATTTCAATAGGACAGATTGTCCACTAAAGATGCTTCTGTATGTTTTCATAAGTCAACTAATCTTACTTTGATAATAATGAAGCTGAAAACAACCGGCATTACGTGTCACTCATACGCAATTACATCACTGCATACAAACTAAATGTAGAAGCAATGAGGATTCTGAGAGCGGATTTCCAATAGAAAAAAAGCAACGAATGAATGCAAAAAAATTGTGGATAAGCAAAAAGAGGGTTGTACTTAGGACAATGTAAGGGCTATACAAAATGCGGAAATCAGCGCTATCCATTATTTCCTCAAATAAAAAATTATACACAGTCACAAGATCTATCAACGGTGAGTGTTGTGCGGTTTACACTAAGTCACTCATAAAACACGAGAAAGGACATCAAAAGTCAAGTATGCTCTCAGTGGGTCAACAAGGGCTGATTATTGAGCCGACAATAAGTGTGTGTCAACAACTGATTTATAAGTAGGATTACTAGAACAGTCGTGGATGCCAGAGTTTAATTTCAGAAATATTTAACGACCTACTTCACATCTAAGAGCACTATTTCTTATAAGATGTTATATCTATGCAAAATCCCTGTTCGACGAGAAAAATAGTATGCCAAAATGCAATCGTAAGTTACATCGAACCTAGAATCAGTGCCTGGGATGAACTTGAACAAAATTTGCAAGTTTTTTTAAGTTTGGTTCATAACCATGCTTTGATCAGTTCAGATCATCGGGAAATCTATTCCTTGTCTTGGAATAATGTGTAGAGCTAAACATGGAGCACATTGTTTGGCCAGCTGTCAAAGCTTTTTGTCTTCTATTTTCCACTTCTTAGAAACTTGCGTGCTGTCGATTAGAGAACACAGACACCTAGTTCGCCAGTTTTTAGCGGCTTAATCAGTACAGGCGATGCAACATGCGCGTGAAGAAGAAGTCACTGATAAGAAACTAATTTTATTTTTAGTCTGAATAAACGTGAGAGTATTGATTCACGTTGTACTTGGCAGAATCAGGCCGCAGTCAATGCCGGGTTTGTACTTCAGTCTATCAGGGCGCACTGAAAGCTTCATCGGGCCACATGCGGCCTGAAAAACCGGATTTGAGGAACCATGCGATAAGCCATACAGCACAGCTATTCGTACACCGTTTAGTCTTTCTCTCACCTGCCACATTGGTTGCACCCATTATGAGAACATCCAGTGCCTTGTCTACCGCAAGTTGGAAGCCCTCGAGTGTCATTTTTTTCTGATCGTAGGGTTCGCAATAGTCGGGTGAATCGGGAGTCAGATGAGTTTCACAAGCTGGCAGATTGTAAGTAAATACCCGTTTATCCTGCAAAATGCATGCACAACTGAGCAAAATCAACAACTATATATTTACAAACCATATACAAAACTTGCGCTTTGTTTATTCAAACTGAAAAGATATTTCAAGAAAAAACAACGACTTAATATAAACTCTTACAAAGTCGTGTATCATTGTACTGTATGAGTACTTCGCTAGATCTATTGAAAATCTGAATATTTTGAATATGCGAGATTAAGTGGGCCAGACGACCGATTTCGTAAACACAACAAACACGTAGTCCATTGAGAACACCTGGCATGAGGAAAGGCTGACCTGTTTTTTGGCCGTTGTCCACAACGGTTCGGCGTCCACCCACATGTGTGCTTCGCGCTTCCTGCTTTCTGCATCTGTGTGATCAAATTCAACCTGTTTCTGGATATCGTACACCCGGTTGCTAATAACGCCATGCGAGGTAGGGTAGAGACCTGCACAACCACAATAGAGGCGCAATTAATTTTTAAAAAATGTTTAGAAAATGACACGATTAAACCAAAAGGAATAGTCGAAATAAAATTTATTATAGGTATTCCTGGAATATAATTGTTTACCGTTTTGTTCCCAATTAGTCATACAAAATATTATGACTAAACTCCAATGAAAAAATACAAAAATAATCTAGCATTTCCATATACTTTATTTTTGAACAAAGATTTAATTTAAAAAAGTTATTATTACGATGGATCGCTTTTGCCTTTAATAAGAATAGCTCAGCGGAATATAAGCAAAAAGAAAAAAATATTATCAACTATGACTACTGTACCATGAAAAATTGCATTTATTATAAATAAAATTCACATCCACACTTGAAATATAATGATTATTAAATTAACTGATCTCACTTCTCACTTCTTTACCTCACTAACTCATTATTATATCTCCGAGTTGATTAGTACGAAACTACACGGGCGTATTTGCAACTCAGCACTGGATTGCACTGACAAATGTTTGAATTTCCAGTAATCTATGTGGATGAATCTCGCAAAGCGCCATATACCCAATTGCAGTAATTTGTTTAGAGAAATTACACAAACTTATTAATATACATCACTGCTCCGATGATGCTTTTGTTTTAGGGCATAATCCATAGATAAGTTGCGTAGGTAGTCCTTGAAAAACTGATGAGCAATACAATTCCTGAAGTTATAAACAATTTTACCGCACAACTTCCTGCTACAACGTTGATATTTGCATAATAGCAGGCAGCAACCAAATCCATTCCATTAAACCAGTCAAACTATCGTTGTCAAGGCTACTTTATCTGTAATCTTCCTTTGCTGCCCACGTCTTCCTTGAATTTGTCTTGAAATCCTGCATTAAATGGATGTCATACAGTATGTTATGCGCAGCTGATATACAACGTAATTGCAGTTAGCTTAGGTCACTAGGACAAGATTTTAATAGTCCTGAAAGTGACATAAATGTATTATTCTCACACGACAACGTTAACTGTGTATTAAACAAGATGTCATACAGACTTTAATATATTCATCATAATAATTAGGTACCGTCTGCTATTAGAAGGTTGGCAATCATAACACACCAATTGTGCCTGTTCTCAGCTTTCC
>JAUYWV010148922.1:0-18805 GCA_032274565.1 Nematoplana nigrocapitula
GTTGGGTCCATACCATCTTTATTTTCTCTATTAGGTCTGGAACAGATGTTGGCTTGAGCTCTGCAACACAGTTTTTGACATGATCCCATACCTACATTTTCGATCGGATTGAGGTCTGGAGAATTACCAGACTAGAGCTATAACACCTCAATCTGCTCATCACGAAGCCAATTGCTGACAGCCAGTGCTGTGTGCACAGGAGCACCATCAGATTGAAATACAGTTGTCCCAGTGATATTCATGAAGACACGCAGCTTTTCTCGAAGTATTTGTAGGTAAACCTGATGATTTATTGTAGTCTTTTGAGGCATGAACCATAAACCACACCGTCAATTAGAAGTGATAACGCCCTATATCATTACTTTGGATACCTGCTTTACTGCGTTTGTGTGACATATCGGGGGTTGTACCGCATACCAATTGGACGTCTCACACTCTTTCGACGTTGGCTAACTGTTCAATGGTGCTTTCGTCTGAAAACATAACTTTCTCCCAATCTTCAGGTGTCCAATGCTGATACTTATTACATAATGCAATATGGTCAACAATGTTCGTTTAGTGAGACGTGGCATTTTTGCGGCCTTGCGGCTTTTAAGCTTAAAGTCTGCGCACAATCGATGTCTGATGGTTCGTAGATTTGGTGTATCATCATTAACAAAGATTTCTCTTGCTATTTCACGTCCAGTGGTGAATGGATTGACTTTAGCATGTCTCAAAATACGAGCATCAGTTCGGGGTGTTGTCACCTTGGGCAGGCCGCTGCGTGATTTACTGGCAAAAGTGTTTCTCGAATATATTTGAAAGTCCGCACTATACTGTACAACTCTGGCTAACATTCAGCCAAACAGCAATATCCCTTGACGAGTACTCTTCCTCGTGTAAAATAAATATTTGGGCCCGTTTTTCCGTGGATAGTTTCTTTATTTTTCCCATATTGATGCTTTTTATAACTATTAGTAAGAACACAAATACACGATCAAATTTGAATAAAATGAAAGATAAAGGAAGTCAGCACACTTAAACAAAGTATCAATGTATTTTAAGTCAAATATAACAATATTATTTATACAACTAGTTAAATGAAAAACTTCGATAATATTTGTATATATTTATATTTTCACTAGTGATGCTAAACTTTTTGCCACGACTGTAAATATAATACAATTCGAATATTTTCTATACCTATTTATAGTCTATGCATAAAATAGTATATATATAGCTTGAAAAAATTATATATGATAATTTAGTTAGAAAAGTGAAAAGGAGTGTTAATGGGAGCTGTTTAATAAAATATAATTTCCACGTCCAAATTTTTTTATTAAAATCGGACGTGGAATTTAACCAATCTGCTTTAAAGCATGAACTGCTACCGAAGTACATTAAAATATAATTTATATTATTACAAACATTCAATATGAACTATATATATATAAAGGAATAAAATTTGATAAGATTTTCCATGACTACTGGGGTCAGTTTTATAAAACATAGCAGTTATGAGCTCGTAAATCTAGGAGTTATGAGCAGCTAAATATATAGCTGCTTTGTTAAAGTCTGTATTATAAAAACCCTGCTAAATAGCAGTTCTTAAAATTTATTGATTCGAATATGGGGAACTAAATTTAGCTGACCAATGAATCTCTAGCCCAGTAAAAAAGCGATACTTTATATTGCTACACAACTGGGCATTGCACATACAGTGCAGTACGTGTGATTTACCTACAAATTTGTGCGCGCCACGAGTTTGCAATAGGCATTGTTGTCAGGTGCAGAAAGAAATAACTCTCTCTCAGGTCGGATGCACCAAGGGTGAGAAAATATTGCCTGTTTGCTCACTTGCCCACACATTTAGAAAGAGGGTGTGGTACTTAGAATTTAGCGTGAATATACAACTAAATCTAGGAGCTCCTATGGTATATGAAACAGACCCTCACGTGTAATTTACACGCTCTTAACCCTATCCATACCGGGGGGTGGGCGAATTGCCCCCCAGTTTTATTTTTGCTGCCATTGTTATTTGAAAAATCGCGTGATCTCCAGCTTTTGTCGTTGTTACCCTCACTGGGGGTCTGCTATAGGCCTCTAAAGTAGGTGACCCCCATGTTTTAGTTCATCTAATTATATGTGAAAACAACCAAATGTATAAAATCCATAATTATATTAGGGAATTCTATTTCATTGCTAATACATAGGCGACGGAACAGGGTGGGCAGCCGCGGCACATTTTTCAGCTGTGTTTAGCGCCCATAAAAATAAAAGTATGACTAGAAGACACTAAATAATATTAAAAAATGCAAAGAATTATTGAGCAGTGCGAAAAATTGTTTGTCGCGATATACTTCAATTTCAATTGATAACTTATCTATCTCTTCTTCGAACTCCGTGGCTGCCACTCATTGATCAACATGACAGCAGCTCATCAGCCAGATAATCAGTCGGGTGATCGACGCTAGTCTCTAGTCGGGTTTTTTATTTGCAACCTTGGTCGAAATCCCGGGTAATAACCTAGATAATAAAAACCAGAGTAGAGGTAGGCCTACAAAGTCCAACGCGCGTGATTGACGCCAGGTTTTAATATCTAGGTTTTTTTACCTAACTGATGACCCTAATGTAGTTTAGTAACATGCGCGGTAAAAGTACGCATGAATTCTTTGTCTGAGTCAGTGTTATATTTAGTTAGGAATAGCGAAGCAGTCATTATAACAATGTCGCTATCAGAAAGCAATACGATTCAGTTGAATTTAATCGAGGACAGAAAAGTCATTATTGAAACGAAAATGAATACCATTCACGCTAATAAGAAAAAGCGACAGCCTGGGAAGATATTGTGCGATTTTACAACATGCAATATCCAACACAAACAAAGACAGCAAGGCAGTTAAAGGGCGTTCAAAAGCGGATGCAAATTGCTGCTAAGAAAAATGCTGCCACTATAGGAAGAGGTCCGCGTAGATGACTGGTTGGGGCCCATTGGATTCGACCGATATTTCAGTCTTGGATGAAAGTCTAGAGCAGATCAACCCATCCCTAACTGAGGAGATTCGAAACGAATACGACGATGACGGGGCCAGCTATGACGGGACCGAGGAATCCAACACACGTGACGAAGATGCTCAAATCCAAAGGATGGCGGGAAAAGTTCAGACGATGGCCCAAGAAGAGCATAAGGTGAAGATGCGTATCCTGGACCTAAAGGAAAGGATTCTTCAAAGGAAATTGGATAATATGTTTCAGTGTAAGTCTATTTACAAAATTGACAAGACTTATTATGTGACAGTGTCACATGTTGATCCCAGTCATCACATCGCCCAATCAGTACTTTGAATAATTTGAAAGATAACCATATATACTATAACTATTTTATGACACTGTTTTCAGTCACACAGACCAACATGAACTTTCACTATTATACAGTAGATCAGTACAATCGAGTAGTAAACCAAAGTCTTTTCAGATCATCGTTAAAGTCTGTAGGCCCAAAGAAATTATTGTATATGGAGTGTGTGATCCACAAAAAATGTTTTTTTATATTAATCGTATATTTCTGATGGCAGACGTTTTAATTATTTCAGAATGATGTTTCTGGAGTTTCCGTCAAATAGCGCATGTTATTCCTAACTTTCGTATGATACCAAATAGTGGCAGAGCGCAAGCCCAGATTTAAATTTAGGATGAGATTATTAAGAAATGCCACATGAAATATACACATATAAAATATGCTGACAAAATTAAAATGGCTCCCATTAGGAATATTCGTTTGATAGAAAGAATCAATATTTATGAGACACGCGGTACGTCAACATTAATTTGTTTGGGCGTATACTTTTACAATGATCGGTGTTCCTTTCTTACCCAAATTTGATTTACTAACCAATTGTGTTGATCTATTATAGTGGTTGTTCTGTTGGTCTGTCTAAAATTATATAAAGGTCATATAATAAACATCGAAGTCAACTTTCTAAAATCATTTTTCAGTTATTAATTATTGGAATATGTGAAAATTAATTGATATTTTACTCCATGTAAATTACCAACCTCAATTCAAATTTACCGCCATAGTTTGACCAATAAAACACACGAATCAATGGCGGTAAATTTAAATGAGGTACAAACTGCTTTAGCTCCGGAATATCTACAAATCAGGTTAATGAAAGTTACGATTTACTAATTTAAATTTTATTTCATTTAATTGCTTAAATCTTGTCGAGTTAACCGCAGGGTTATAACGAGCAAGATGCCGTATAGAAGTAACCCCATATTGCAAGCTAAACGTGTTTAAGTTAACAAACCAACCAGAGTAATGAGTAAGCCTGAATTAAGTTAGTCTTATTTCTTTGTGTTAGCCTGAGATGTCTAGTTAATCAGAGTCAACTCGAATAAATACTGAGTTGTACTGCTCCGAGAGTTCGATTTTTCTGCACTTATACTAACCCTAGAAATAGACTTTAAGAGAATTAATCCAAGTATACGTACAGCAATCCACACTCCACCTCCCCCATGTTATTTCACACACATTCACATCATGTTACCCAGTACTATACCATAGCACACACCCGAGCACATAGACACACATTTACACAACAATTACGGTTACTCACTTTTGTCCCCAGCTAGCAGAATTGTGGTGGAAAATAAAAAAAACATCAATTAGTCTGCAATTATTGATAAATACATACAGCATATTTGAACATCAGAGTAAATACCATAGTTCCCTTATACAATATCACAGCAAAGGTGAAAACCTGTTCGGAGCCTTTACCGTAATACTTCTTACAGGAGATACTCCATATTTTTCTGGATATTTTTCAAAGTTCACAAAAATATATAAATATAAAATAAAAGTCATTAAAAGTTGACTGTGTAAATTTATATGTTGATTCATACAAATGTGATTGTGTATTATACCAGCTACAATATAGAAATTTACAGTATATTGCATCAATTTCAATTAACTAACTTGAGCTAAACAGAAAAAGACTACGGTAACAACCTTTTGAAATGTA
Organism: Nematoplana nigrocapitula; assembly: GCA_032274565.1. Taxonomy (NCBI): domain Eukaryota; kingdom Metazoa; phylum Platyhelminthes; order Proseriata; family Nematoplanidae; genus Nematoplana; species Nematoplana nigrocapitula. Next base: position 5,004 of record JAUYWV010148922.1, read on the forward strand.
TTGAGGTTCAGTGTGAGGTGCAGTTCACCTTCTGTTCAGCAAGATGAACTAAGTGAAGACTAACGCGTTGTCAAACTGAGGAAAAGCTGAGATACACGTAAAGACGTGGATAATTTCAAATGTGGGGGCGTTGCTTTCGGTTTCAATTGCGACAAAAACTCCACAGCAAAACATAATTGATGTTAAAAGTAGATGTCTGAAATTTGCTAAAAGAGAGTTGTGTGCTATCATCGATACAATTCTCTTAGCCAAATGACCGTTGGGGAGCACCACTTTTCTCCATTCGTCACGCTCGTATGCCTTCCTTGCTGTGCATTCTGTTACACTCCTGGCCAGTCAATAATTCTAGGTCATCACTCCAGTTCTTCTTTTACAATCACGTATATAATATGTGTGCTGTTTGCCAACCTTCCTTTTATTTTATTTTGCCAAATGCTGCCAGGTATTTAAATGCTGTTAATCTCTTTTCTATACGATAATCAAATATGTCCACATCTCGTATCCATACGGTAGAACAATAGTTCTTATCAGAGATGTTGCCAGTTTTAGCTTTTCACTATAGTTCTGCTATCCTAGTCATTTTTTGTTTTAGCTTGGCCAGTTTGAAGCAACTACAGCACACTAAAAATACCCTCTCTCTCTGCTTAAAGTAAGTAATATGAAATTGGTATTTCTGGACCACCTCCTGGCACCGTATTCCTTAATACTCTTAGAAAGATAGGCATATAATTCAATAAAGGAATAGATAGACGGACGAGCATGGGCCAGGAGAGCTGCTTACATGTGATCTGGAATGCATTCCCGGATTTGATAGGTGCTCCGTTGAAGAACCAGATGGGTTCCGTGCGCATCTCGCTACCCAGGCTCACCTCGCATTGGAACCGGGCCTCTCTGCCAAGACTTTCCACCTGTACGTCACTAGGAGATACCAGCATCTTCGCTCGTTCTGTGAGGGGTTGAGGTTTGGGTTGGGGTATAGAGTTATTTGCACATACACGTATTTCAAATATTTTGTCAATAGAGAACGTAGCAAATGAAATAGAAGGCAAATCGCAACTTACTTTGAACAATTACGTTGAATTTCTGCGACTGGGAGGCGCTGGTGTGTTTTGTGAAACATGAGTATGTAGTGGCGTCTTTCGGGGTGACACCTTTGATTGTGAGGGTTCCTATTGGGAAAAATATAGAAAGACAAATTGAAATTTAAGAGTCAGAATCGTCTCCGCGAGTTTAAACGCATGATATACTTTCCGAACAGTAGCATAGATATGGGATAAGGCATAAAGCATTCTTATTGTAGTATTTTTTAATGAAAAAGTGAAATATCATATGGTCGGTCAGTATATGATTTCATGGCTGAAAACCTGTTCAAGTGGATCGTAAAATGGCTGTTTGTGCAACGTGCTAGTGCTTTGGCGTGTTGGTCGTCGCGACCGGGATTTGTCGCTGAGCACTCTCCGTGCGTCGCCTCCCTCTCGGGTTCATGGGCGAACAACCAGGGGGGGGGGGCAGGGAGGCTGACCACCCAATAATTTTCAAAGGACCCCTTTTGGAGTACCCCGAAGAAGCAATTGAAATTATTTTTCTATGCATCAACGTTGAGAGCTGTTTCCCGGCACAGCTTCAGCAGGGTCCTCTGTTGAAAGGCCCATATATAGTACCTAGAAAAGGGGCCCTCTATTGATAGAGGACAATATCTCTAGGAAAGTGGCCCTACGTTGGAAGACACCCATAATAGTACCTATAAAAGGGGCCCTCTATTGATAGAGGACAATATCTCTAGGAAAGTGGCTCTACGTTGGAAGACACCCATAATAGTACATAGAAAAGGGGCCCTCTATTGATAAAGGACAATATCTCTAGGAAAGTAGCCCTACGTTGGAAGACACCCATAATAGTACATAGAAAAGGGGCCCTCTATTGATAGAGGACAATATCTCTAAGAAAGTGGCCCTGCGTTGGAAGACACCCATATATAGTACCTAGAAAAAGGCAATCTATTGATAGAGAACAATATCTCTAGGAAAGTAGCCTTGCGTTGGAAGATGACCATCGTAATATCCTTCTGTATGCTCACATTTCAAAAGTATCTCATTCTTTAGTGTCCCTATTTTGTCATCGGTCTACATTCTTTTCTACATATGTCGCGTTAGAAATCGCGATAGCCTTTAGGAGCCTGAGTTCCAACTGAATACTAACGTAACGGGCCTGCTCTTCTTCTAGATGTTCACCTTTCATAGCACAGCATTTCGAGCCATCGCTAATCTGCTCTTTATTTCTTTATTGATGCTACTGCTCTTGGTGTTGATTGTGGAGCCGATGTAGACGAATTCATCAACTTATTGAATTAGGCAGTAGCTGCACTGTATAAGTTAATATTACGTAATACGAACATGAACATGTACAGTACCATATCTCACTGAGTTTCATTGATATGGGTTAATTGCATGACTGGTTTGCTCACCGAAATGTTCGTCGCTGGTGATGTGTTTCTGATCCACTCTGAAGTACCACATCACATTGCCGATTGGAGCCCCCTCGAAGACACAGAAGAGGGTCAGTGTGGAGCCTTCGAGGACGGTGATGTTGCCGCCGGGACGGGCGGAGCCAAAACGATAGCGCGTCTCCACCGCAATGAACGGCACTAGGAAAAGACAAAAACACACACTAGTGCACAAAAGTGCGTAAAAATGCAATCAAAAGTCAATCAAATCGGACAGAACGTCGTTCAAATTTACATCTTTAGAGTATGCGTGGCAATTTTACAACTGTATAATAAAATTTGTGAAGATATTATTATTTATTACAGATACTATATATAATTTTTCTCTGTCAACTTAATGACACTACTTTCTAAGTAATACGATGAAATCTTTAATATTGAAGAAAAATTGCAGGAACATATTATACTAAGGGTGAATCAGAAGCCTTGTTTATCATTAGGAGAATACGGATTACAAATTCACACGAATGCGCCTTCGTCTCTGATCTAATTGATGATGTTTCTGGATACGGCATCTAATCAAGGCAGCACTGAACCTGATTGAATTCCAATAGGAGAGAAAACCCAGAAGCAGACGAAAACTAACAAGAAATAAGTACATTAGCGTATTGGGAAATCTATCAAAATAATTATCTATCCATAAGTCTTTGAAAAATTGTCTGAACTTTCCGATGGAAACAGGTACGACGACACCATCGTGTGTAGCATAATTTGACATCAGATGCGGTGAGAAAAATGTACAAAACTAGCAAGTATTCCATCAGGCAATAATAATAATTCAGTGTTTGAGCAAAACAATAAACAAACACTTCTCTCTATGGGAAGGTGGCCTCATTATCTGACACTACCTTTAAAACAGCGATCGATATCAACATTAATAATAATAGTATTTAATTAAAGTTAAAAACAGGAATAAAGAGTGTTAGAGAAAGAGATCGCAAATAGATTATTACAATAATAACAAGAAATCTGAGACGAAAACGGTTATATCACTACAATACAGTACTTCATTGGAATGCACTGTCCTGAATGGAAAGAATGAGTTGAGTCCACGAGGTGTGCCAGAGATGGGAACATTCAGTCGTCGCCCACTAGGAAGGGCATTGGGTATGCGATCATGGAATATGTGCAAACAATCATTTAAGGCCGAAGAGTAAAAATTGTGGGCTAAGTTCTCCTACGTCGTAGGGACAAGTTGGGAGACATTCTTGAGAGCAAGAAGAACCGCATAGAACCACACAGATTGGTTTAGAGAGATTCATTCTGTCTGAAGATTTGATCGATCCAATGTAACTGGGGAGCCATATACTCATAAATGCTTTAGATGAGGGTGGTATAAAGTTGAATCAGATATTTTGGGACAGTGATTGCTTAAGTGTTCTCAGGAGATGGAGATTTTGCTCGCCTTATTTATTATACGTATTCCAGTTGATCAAAAGTTACATAAAATCAAGCGAGGATTAACTGGTATGGCATATAAGTTTGTATTCGTCAGGTATACAAGTGACATATAACTATATTCGTGGTGATCTGTCGCGATGTCCTTCTGTACGCTTATAACTCGAGAACGGAACATGGAAGAGGGTTGCAAAGGGTCTCAAATGATCATAGGCCTATTAAAAGTGTATAATTAAGAAAAATAAAAATAAAAACAGGTAAAAACAGGCGATATTTTAAAAAATCCTACTTTTTTGCTACTAATAAATGTGACAGTAGTGTGTTCCGGAATTTATAAGTAAAATTGGTTACATTTCAAGAGGTCACTTATACAGTGGTTAATTTATGTGACTAGGGAGCTTTAAACCCATTAGCCCACTTGGGTTGACCCTGATTTGATCCAAAGAAAGTATTTCTCAACATAATTCTCCTCTCTGCTTTTTCCTACCGAAACATCAGAATAAATTATTTACTTGAAAATTTGGTTGTTTCCTGATATTTTATTGACCCATGTATCCCCGAGAAAAGCCGGGAATCTCCGTTAGTTTTACAATAAATGTTACCAAGAAATCGATATTCAGATTTGAACAGTTGCTTCAATTGATAATCGACGGAGGCCAGATAAAAAACTTGAAATAAAATTTTGATTTCATTCAAGTGTTGTTAAAAATTAAAAAAAGCTGTCAAAATTATTTTAACAGTATAGTTAGGTAGTTAGATAGTAGCAGTCCAAACGAACACCTCGAAACGAATGTTTTATTTTATATTTTATCAGAAGGAGGTTAGGAATAACGTTATAGACAAGAACTGTTAAGTTTATCGGAAAATACTACAGTAGTCAAGTCTACCACGGAAGAAACACTGTTGCACGCAATAATCTTTTACAGTTTCCGATTCAAATATGGAAAAACTGATATAGCTTGTTATCCATAATAAATTTAAACTGATCATCTCTCTCTTTCCAATCCCTCTCTATCTGTTCCGTCTCACTTCTCTTTCTTTCTCTCGTCTTCCTCACCCTTTCCTTTTATCTCTATCTCTTTCTTCCTTTCTCTCTCATTCTTTCTCTCTCTCTTTTTTGCTCTCTCTTCTTTCTCTTTCGTTCATATTTTCTTTATCTCTCTCGCTCACTCTTGCTCCCTTTTTCTCTCTCTCTCTTTCTTTGTCTGTCTTTCTCTTTTCTCTCTCTCTTTTCTCGGGTAGGCCGGTCGCTGTCGTATCCCTTTGATCGGGAATTTCAATAACAACAACACCATGAAATGTCTAAGATTATACACACTAATGGGATGCTGTGTGTTGCAGGTGTGATCAACTGTGCGCATTGTAGGAGTGTAGTTAGCAGTAGCTGATAGGAAAAGGGTGAACTCCATAGACTGTGCATGTACTGTATGTCACGCCGGCAGATGCACAGGTAAGATTGTCTTGTTATTGCACGCAGGATAAACAATTTCCCATTTGCAAGTTGATGCGGGTTGTGTCTCTTCCATATTCTCACATTCCCAGTCTGCTTTTAAAGTGAAGTTTATAGGAGGCGGAGTACACAATTTCAGTACACCCAATCTTCTACCATGTAGCGTGAATCATGATCAGACTTTCAAAAACTATTTTTTCCGATGTAATAAGAAAACTTTTGGAATGTTTTATCCTAGTCTGATAAATGATGATATGCGACGAAGTCCCTGCCGTACAAGAATGCTCTCATCATCTTCATTGTGATTGTTTTTCGAATTCCAAAGAGTATCAAGCTTAGCCATGGCGCTCGTTGCCTGAATATTTCTGATCACATGAGCTAAGACTTTCATTTTACATTCTCTGTGCTCATTGCTCCAAGATATTGGAACCTACCAAATCTGTTCCAGGGTAGTGTGTATTCCTTGATAATATTTGTACACTAAGGTACATAACGAACTGCCATCTCCAGTGAAATTTATTTATTCCTATTGACTATAGTTAAATTTGTCATAACTTTGAACTTTTCTGCGCCAAATTGGTGGCACTAAAAACTGAATTTCGATGGAAACGATTTCAAGCTAAATTTGACGGAATAAAATGTAGTAGGGAAGATAGGATAATAAATAACCCTTCGATAGTAGTATGTTATAAGTTGTTTTAATATACTATTTTACCTTTACTAGATTAATAAATACACGTACGAAGAAAGAGCGCTTAATTCCAATTATTTTAGAGTGCGAGAGAGTACTTGTGTCTGTTTTTTCATGTAACTAATATTTTTCATTTATTGCTTTCAATCGATACCGTAGGGCACACTCATTGACCCAAATCTAGGTTACGTTCAAGGTTAACTAAAGAACCTTAGCAACCACTAAACTATAAGTCGTTGATAGCGTGAGAGGCTCTCAAAGTTGAAATCTTTCTAAATTTTACAGTTATGTTCTGTTTTGCTTGACGTAAATTGGGAATTGTAAGATTATTTTTAAAACGAAATGGATCATTTTTGTAGTATAATCCTTCTGTCTCTTTATTGTAAGTATTAACTTTATACACTTATCTGTAAAAGAATGCAAAATAATTGAATAACTGTTAAGTGTTCCTCATAGAGCCGCTCTGCCCTAATGCGTATGACTACTGAGTAACTAAAGTAAATGCAAAATTCACAGCAAACACTCTTTGGCTTTACTTTTCACAACCAATTTGGTATATTTCTTCGAACGTTCCTCCCGATTGCCCAGTCGTGCCACACAACGATAGGTTCCGCTATCGGCCCGATTCACACTCTGAATCAGCATAACCACCTCCCCGTGAGGCGAGTAAACCAATCGATAGCGGCTGGCTAAAATTAAAAAAATCAATATACAAATTCAAGCGCCAAGTAAGCTACAGCTCTAAACTCATTTGTTCTCTAATTATCTATTTAAAAAAGTGTAATTAGCCGTATTTTTACGGCAGTTTAATTCACTTCGTAAACGTACGGCTACGAGGACGCAATTTTACGGCAACAGTTATATAGACTTAATTTTACGTCATATTTTACGTAAATTTACTTCATTTATTCGTAATGTGTCAACTGATATTATTCGAGTATTTCATGAAAATGTCAAGCTGTTGTCAGTTTTGATAGAAGCTCAAGTAACCAGATAAATTCTGGAACGTTCCATTTCGGTACAGAAAAAGATTTATTTTACTCGGAAACCAAGAAAAATATACCATGTACTATATATAAAGTATATAATTTTGAGTAAAATTTAGATGCGTAAAATCCATGTATACAAATCCAAAAAAGTAGTTTTCCATCCTATCTTAAAATGAGATAATGTCTGCTGACTTAAATGGTTGATAATCAAAGTGGTTTATCTCATAATTTATTTCCATCAAAAAGTGTTTGAGACATGATATGCAAAATATATCTGCCCCCTTGGCACAGTGGTTCAAACGGTGGACTCGGCGACGAAGTCCCCAGTTCGACCAAAACTAAAAACTGTTCAGTGTCAGTAAGAAGGTACATTAAAAACACTGTCCTAAAAAGATATTTTACCTCAGTAGTGGATATAAAGTGTACTATAATTGTAAGAATGACTGAAATATTACCAATAAAATAAATTATCACATTTATTATCACATACTACTTGCTAAGCAGTATGTGTTTTTCATGAAAATACATTGGAAAATACGGCTACCTTCACGTAAGAATAAAACTAGCTAGTCAGTCGTAATCATTTTACATCTAATCACTCGTGCAGTGTGCATATATTAGAGACATACCTTTAGCGTAAATGTTTATTGTCAAATGACACCGTAATGATGTTTTATAGCCAATCAAACCGATTAAATATCATTAAATAGTCGAATATAAAACGATCTCAAAGTATAAAAGTAGATATTTTTCGTCTTCGAAGATTTGAAATGATAATCTTGGGTGACTGCGGACTCTCGAAAACAGGTCAGCTAAATTTCTCCTGAAATTTGATATTTGTCTAAGGAAAACACCCAAGTTCGTGAATGACAGACAAGATATTTACCCGAATGACTTAGCAAACATACGGTGTCCTTGGTGGAATATGCAGAATGTTATTTTCTATGTACACTTACCAAGTGAGCGCCAGAGTACAATGAAACGTATAATATTCTTCAAACTGACAAGCTGGTTAGCCAAAAATGGAACCAAGATTTACCAAGAGGGCTGTCTAGCGATATTCTATGTAGGGTAAAGAATTTACATTTTGTCTGAAGTTAGTAGCAAACATTTTAAAGTATGACGGCGCTACTTTTTCACACTTAGCAGAGTTAAATGACAGTGATACCAATACGGCGATATAAAGAGACGTTAACTGTTTCAAAGTAGCATATGTGACTTTATACTGTATATACTGTATATTGATGAGAATAAAGTGAACCGGTAGAAAACAGATGGAAAATCTGCCAGACGAGTAGCGAAGCGGTAGGTTAGAATGAAACAAAGTTAAAAATGCTATCTACACAGCTGTCATCACAATTTTTATTTTTTTAGACGAAAGTTATTTTTCAAAACATTTAAACAATATATGACATTCAGTCTTTTCCATCTACACACGTACACATATAGCCAGATGTTCTACAGTGACCATTAAAAACCATAACCATGTTTCCAATTACCTCTTTATATTTATTGACCGCTGAAGATCGGTGTCGGATCACGCGTTTTTTCTACATTCTCTTTCTCTCTCATATCCGCTTTCGCTCTTCTTTCTTCCCCTCTCTCTTTCTTCTTTTTTCAATTTGCGTTTCTCTCCTTCTTCTCTCTTTCTTTTTCTCTCTCTCTTCTCTCCCTATCTTCCATTTCTTTATTTCTCTCCCTATCCGTCTCTCTTTCTCTTCCTCTTTTCCCGTCTCTCTCTTCTTTCTATCTCCCTATTTTTTATTTTCCTCTATTTCCCCCTCCCTTCCTTTCAGCACCCCTCTCTCTGTCCCTCTGTCCACACCTTCTCCTTATACCGTACCCCCCCTCTCTCTCTCTCTCTCTCTCTCTCTTGTGATAACGAGTTTATATTTCTCGCACTCTGCGACAAACTATATTGATTAACTAAGGAACTTTCATGTGACCACTGTAATTTCACGTATATGTCGCATTTCTGGGTGTACTAATTTATGCACATTATTTGCCAATAAACTTTGAGTTATGATCGTGAATTTTCAGAATTATTGTAATCAAATTGGTAATAAGTCATGAGTTTCATACAAGATTGATATCATGCGAATAAATATGACAGAATTATATTTCAGGTTTGACGTAACATATTTGATAATCTAGCGATTCTATACGATTCCAACTACATTAACCGCAAGTCATCTAGAGGATAGTTTCAATTTCATTAGATGTTTTTGTAAATTTCATTGACTGGTTATTATATGAAAACAAACTTTGTTTCTTTTTCTTTAATTGTATTATTGATTACTGCGTTGGTCCAAAACTTTCGAATAAAGCAGCAAATAAAAAGTCGGAATGGGCAATACATTGTATATTGTTTGCTCACTTTCAGTGATGTTCACATAGTTGTTGTTTCGAAGGAAGAGGATTTGAGGAGGACTGGGACTGGATTTGGGCATCAGGCAACTAACACGTCCCACGTTACCTAACAGAAAATCGACTACTTCGTTCTTCTCAGGAGGAAACGGATACAGTTCTGAAATGTTCAAACATAATGCAATGGATGGTGATTAGTTTTGCTAATAGATTAGACAGAGAGATCATCTCCACTAACAACCCTTTACGGATTTTTTGATCTCTTTGAAATCCACGTGAGGCCATGTAGACTTGGAGTCATTCTCCTTTAAGACAGTGCAGCTCCGCACCGTCGCAAGAAGGTGAGAGAATCGGGATTGGGAATGTCTTCGTCACCCGGCCTGGTGACTTTTTCTTGTTTCTTCGAATGAGAACGATTTGGTAATGTTGATGCCATAATCGCACTGAGCTACCCAAGAGTGATTTACAAGATGGAATCCATAGATTGCTTCTCTGTTAGAGAAAATGTTTAGCGACTGATGTTTTTCTTGAGTCTTTTCATAAATTTTTGTATTTATCAATTCATAAATATTTTTATGGACGAAAACACGCGACTTTTGGATGGCCAACTCAGGTTGTCGACCCACCTTCGCGTCTGATCGAAAACGGCCGACTAATCAACGATCCCAGCTTGTTGTTGGCCAGCCAGTGAAGTCTCCTCCCCTCAATCTGTTTCCAGTTGGGCAGTTTGGCCGTCACCCGTCCAATGGCCCGGTCCTCATCCATGAACACACCGGTGATGGCTTTGATATCCTGCAATCGACCGCCGCCACCAGCCTCGTCGTCTGGACTCCACAACATCAGCTGGACTTGGGTACGGGGAGGGTGGACCACAGCACTCACGGTGACATTGGTGAAGGAAGAGGTGGCTGAATAGTATAGCCGGCTGTTGGGCAGGTCCGTGAAATAGGGAAGATCTGCAAGGCAGGGGAACAATAGAACACTAGAGTTGTTTTACAGAAAACGAGTGTAATCTTGTCCCAAAGTTGTCATAAACTAGAAAACAGAATGTATGATATGTTGTTTTATTCTAAATTAGTACGCAATATTATTGGCAAGTATTTGGACCTTGGGTCTCTTATGACAGTGGGTTCCTCATATTCTTTCTGAAGAACACATGGTTGACAGAATTCAAATGTTTCAGACTAATTTAGACTTCTAGACACAGAAACATAATGAAAACCTTATTATTGCAGATTAAAAGATCATTTTGTCCTCGATTATTTATTGTAGACATCTAGGCATTCACGCACTTCAAGGAGATCAAGGATGGATTCCGATGGAGATAAAATTCATGAGGTCAAGAGAAGTAGCTTAGAACAAAAAATTATTATAGTGATTGTCGCAAATTATGATGGTTTCAGTAGTCTACATATACATTTTTAAAGAAACTTTTCAGAAATTTAACACATGAGCTATAAGTAAATATATACGAAGATCAAAAATTGAAATAACATCATCGGAATGTAATGTTTGTATGTATGTTAAATATCTCCTCATAGACCATCCATCGGAGAGAGGTGAAATTCTAGGTACCAAAACTTTGAATGACGAGGCAGGCATGCAAGATGTGATTTATTAATTTTTATTTGTATGGGTGCCACAGGTTCCGTTTCAGGGTCCTTTTAGACACTTTTTAAGACTATCAAATCTTCGCGTTATTTTACACCTGTTAATGATATGCGATCTGTAATGCTTCAGTGGAAATAGTGACAGCATTCGATTTGAACATTTATTGCATGTGATATTTCTTTGGTTACATTGCGAGCTAGCGGGCGCATTTATTTTATTTTATTAAAAAAACACCGTCTTCTTGCGATCAACCTATAGAATGAATCAGGTTAGGCGACACTAACAGAAAACAAGATGGTTGTAAGAAAAAACGAGCGAGAAAAAGTTTTCTCCGGGTCATTAGTAGCTTTGCGTGCGTGTGTATTTTTAAGGACCAAAAATTTAAACCTTTTCTGTACTGCTATCTATCGAAATATTCTCTCACGTTCAACAAAAAATCAATGTTCAGAACGATGTAAACTCATCAGAGCCTTCCGCGAGGTCAGTGTCCTGACGCGTCTCTTTGATCAGAAATTACAACAACAGCACAATTGCAACATTGATCTATTTGTATGTACTGTACATATTTACCTTCCTTTCGTTTATAAAGATTGCGACTTTTCATTGTGAAACTAGTTATTAAAGCAGTTGGGACCCTGTTAGTTCTTCGCAGAAAACTGTGCGACTTTTTTTATCGGCATTTCTGAAGAAAAGACTACAGAACTGTCAACAAAGACAATCTTATCTGAGGGACACTTTCACACCAGAAAAACAGTGGAGCGTATAAACAAAAGCCATCAGAAGATGCGCCGAAAGATGGTGATGGGTTAGAGGGAGGAAACCTTCGGACTACTTATGCCGCCGACCAACAGCTCAGCCCCTTCTCCTGATTCCCGGCATCACTAAGTCAGTTTACTCATTCTTCCCCTTGAGAGAACTGAAAGTGAGAGTGTGTGAGTCATTTGGAGAAATTTCACTAATTAACATTTTCGCCGAGCGACTAACAGCCGGCTATCGCCGGTTGGTGTGTAAGTGCGAGGCGACAAAATGGTCAAGCCAATCTACTCTGGGATTTGAAGAATGCGCAATTCCTGAGTGTCACCCTCTCCCTCCGTCCGCCATCCTTCCGGACAACCAGAGACTATTCACGTGAATTTATGACTTACATGTCATTTCCCAATTGAGAAATGAGGTGAAAAAGTCAGCTGGGATGGCGGGGCGAGGCATGTACAGTAAATGCGGGGATAGAGGAGGTAGGAAATAAACCGGATTAACGTTCGAATGGAGATCAGCAGCAGTTGGAACGTTAACTGGGGCTTCCGTATGGGGGAGGGGCACATTTTGGCATAAATTGATGATTATGAAATCGAACTGAACGTCCGAACGAGTCGAGGAAATATATTTTGCCAATTTCTAGTTTCTTATTATACAGATTTTCCATTTCATTTGGTGGATATTTCAAAAGAATTGCGGCGTTAGAAAAGTTAGAATCAGAATCACAAATCTAACGACGTTAACTATATACAAAAGTTCTCTATTGGTCAATCGCTAATCAAATGCAACAAACGATTATGTCTATTGAAAACCAAAACACTATCAAACCCATTTTCAACAGCAACGAAACACAATACACGTAACTACATAAGTATGCCATGACGAAGGTAAGCGGCAGGTAAGACTGCAAATGGCTGAACCACCCTTGAGATTTGTCTTCTGTCATCTATGCAATACAAACTGTTCTAATCAGCTGTTTCGCACAAAGTTGCCTACTTCTCTTCCGTAGAAAACTACGAAAATGTTAAAATTTGTAATCAAAACGAAATGAGACATTCGTTGAAACTAGAAATGTATCACCTATCTTGAATTAGAAATGGCATGACGATCATAGCACCAATCTAAAACATAGTAAAATTCTTCTCTGGAACGGTGTGCGTAGATTTTATTAATTAATGAAAAATATTCACATGTAGCATTCTTTCTCGAACCAATCTTTTGCTATGAAATTTTGAAGTAAACAGAAACAATTACATATACTCGTACATGTATAAAAATCGATAATTATGAAAAACCCATCCGCTAACTAGGAATGTAACAAAGAAATATTACTTGCAATAAAGTTCAAATTAAATGCTGTCACTATTTCCATGGAAGCATTGCAGATCGCATATCAATAACAGGCAAAAAATAACGTAAAGATTTTGTAGTTTTAAAAGTGTGTAAAAAGATCCTAAGAACGAAAGCTGTGACTCCTATAGCGTTTGATTAATGACGGGATGCGCTCTGTACGAGTGCCTCAGTGGTCTAAACTTGAGACACTTGCGCAGCGTTTGTTTGATGACGGGCAGTGCGCTGTTTATGTGTTTCACAGTCGCGTTTGCGGGATGTTGATCGCAGTGCGTTGTTGTGGCGCCTAATCCGTGACTGGAAGCTAGTAGTTGATTTTTTTTACTTTTTGGCACGAATTGCAATCACTATGTCAACTTTATAATTTCATTATAAATTAATTTCGAAATCTGATTGTATGTTCATTAGTTAACAAATTAATCAATAATTTGACAATGATTGATTTTTCATCTTTATTAATGATCGATTGTTCTGGAATTCTGTAGTATGTTTTATGATTAAGTGATGTACAAACAATGTGGCAAATTTTGTTCGAATCAGTAATGTAAATTTTGAGATTTTGCGTATAACGTGTTACAACAAATCGATCAATAAATCAATAATATAAATGAAATATGACTGTGGTCAGCGGTGATTTCACTATGACGTAAGGTGTTCTTTATCTACACGAAATTTCATTATGATATCATT
>JAUYWV010148923.1:0-10194 GCA_032274565.1 Nematoplana nigrocapitula
GTGTAACTAAAACAGTCATGTTTCGCTGCACTTTCCGCATCATCGGTGTAACTAAAACAGTCATGTTTCGCTGCACTTTCCGCATCATCGGTGTAACTAAAACAGTCATGTTTCGCTGCACTGTCCGCATCATCGGTGTAACTAGAACAGAATCGTAACAGGAAATAATGAAAACGTCAATTGAAAATATAAATGTTTAACCTACGATTCAAACAACTAAGAAAAAACTTTAAGGAAAAGAATGATGCACCGCTATTGGTAAGTGTCCCATTTAGCGAAGGTTGTAAGTCTTTAATCGATGGCTATGGCCTCCCTCACTGCAAGTTCCAAATCTTCCAACTTGCACACTTACATGCTACACAGCTGGCAAGATGGTCATGCACAACACTCCGTCCATGGTGATGTTCGGCGATTTTTCGTCCAAGGTTTCGTTTCATTCGGCACACATAGGTCGTGCCAGGGTCAACCTGACATGTAAATTTATTATTATTAAGAAATTTATTAAAAGCAGATTTTTGGAAAAATGATTTAGGAAAAGCATTCTTTAGAAAGTAATGACTGAGAAACCCCTATTTATTTATGAAAATTAAGCCAAGATGAAGATACTACAAAAGCTCTGTCGAGCAGACAAAATATGAGACTTCTTTTCCAAGCAGGGGGTGAAATGGACTGAAACTTTAAGGCAAGGTTTGAAAAAGTACTTTTTCTGAAGACAGAGCTATCAAAACCAAAAGGAGAATGAGAGATAAGTATATCAAGAAATGGTAGAGATCCATTATTTTCAGTTTCTAATGTAAATTGAATATTGGGCTGTTTATCAATCATGTGCGACAGAACTCTTTGACAACAGAAATCACTGGGGACAACGAGAAAGTTTAAAAGTTTCATCCACATATCTTTTTATAAAAAATGGGTTTACCTAAAGCAGAGTCTAGCCAAGATTGCTCAACAGAACCCAGGAAACGGTTAGCTAAAGTGGGACCAAGAGGTTAACCCATATAGATACACCATCAATCTGAGAAAAAAAGTTTACCATTAAAAGCAAATTCACCACAAGTGTCAAATTTGAGGAGGTTTATTTAATGTTTGATGTCAACAGAGGGTTTGGAAGATGAATTATAAACAAGAGTGTCTGATTAATTAGTGGCCCTACTACACCGTATAACTTACTCACTGTATTTATACAAGAACTAGCGGCATAACCGCGCTTCGCTTCGACCAATAAAGCGGTAAAATAGTGTGACTATAAGCGAGCGCGGTTTGACAAATCGATAAGAAAGCCTGACCCCGAAAATTAACAGGGAAAGACATGCATAAATGAGTTGTCCGGACTTTCCGTATATCTGTAGCATAGTGATTTAGCATCGCAGCAATATAGCTGTAAATGCGTGTAGCTAAGGCGCTGGCCAATCAGGGTTGAGTGGGTGTGTCGATCGATAACGTTATTCTACCGTAAAGCGAAGTGGTTTATTTAAGAAAAAAATATGATGTAATCATGTTTTTACGGTCTTGAAAGGCCAGCAATCAAAACAAAACCTGGCCTATGTCATCGGCACTGTAAATGCGCAGCTACACACGAAATTTTAAGCAATTTGGTCAAGCAGTCTAAATCGCTGCTCAGAGTTGTTTTTTCAATTATACAGAGAACTTACTTCATTGATGTAGGGATCGTATTCCGTGCAAGCTGAATCAAGAATGGTAAAATTACTCATGTAGAATAGCAAGAGCAGGATAAACGGTGAGAAGATATAATAGCTGAATTTGCAAGGGGATTACAGTGTTCTCTCATCAATCGATCATTTAAATTTGTATATAACCAAATATAGTACACAGGAAATCAGAAAACGGTTGGCAATAGGTAAAGCAGCTGTCCAGAAAATGATGGTCTGGAAAAGCAGGGAAATAAGCACCGCTCTGAAGATACGTATGCTCCGGGCTATTACATTCCCCATAGTATCCTATGACTGCGAATCATGGGCAATGACTAAGAGTGATGATAAGCGGGTCAATGCGTTCGAACAATGGTGTTACCGCAGGGTCCTCAGAATTTCATGGACAGAACTCAGAACAAACCAATGGGTGCTAGAAAGAATAAAATCTAGAATGATGTTAAGAAGGAGTATGGTGGAAAGGAAAATGAGACTCTTCGGACACATTATGCGGAAAAACTGCATGGAGAAGAGGGTAATTCAAGGCAAGATCGAAGCTCCGAGGAGAAGAGGACGACCAGCGACTTCTTGGGCAAAAGACGTCAGCACATGGACCGGACTGGGCCTGGCAGAAGCAACGCAACTGGCAGCGGATCGAGGGCGATGGCGTGATGCAGTGGCGACCACAGCAGCGCGTCTAAGCGCCACCTGATGATGATGATGATGATGATAACCAAACACTTCAAAGCACTGCACGGCTTGTCTTTAAGAGAAGATATTGGATACACAGTCTGACAAAAACAGCATAGCTAAAACTATTTATCATGGCGCTGTATATAATAAAATAATCAATTCAAATTTAAATGTCATCAAATTAACCAGTTAAGCCTTCACAAGTTGTCTGAATCATGCCGCACCTGACTGATGGCAAGCGGATGGGATGAGAAGAGCGACGAGTCAGTCCATCTGGTAAAGTCGCAGAGTATAATACAATAGGTTGTGAAGAAATGGCAGGAAATAGGACAAGTGAAACACACAGGTGTGAATGGAAGGTCACTACTGTCCACTGGGCGTGATGACCGACAACTGAGACGTTTAGCATTGAAAGACCGATGAATACCAGCAACCCTCTTAAGGTACTAATGGGCTGTTCGGGCCCAGGATGGAGACCCAGTGTCGGAAAAGACTGTGATCAGGCGACTTGGTGAAGACGGTATATGCGCACGACGACAATTCTCCGTCCGAGGTTATCACCAGTTCATGCCACTGCTAGGCTAAACTAAACCAGGGAACGTCTTGAGTGGTCCGTAGATCAATGGGCAAAGGTCCAGCGAAGAAATGTTCGTTTTCCTGTCGGCTGCGGAACTGTGTGTTCGAGGAGATCACACGTGGTGGTGGTTCACTAATGGTATGGGCCGCATTTCATCATACGGGCAAATCAGCTCTGACAATGCTTCGTCGCGCTCTGGAGAAAGAATGTAATCCTCTGGACCCTACTATTTTAATCCGTTTAGTGGCCAGTTTGCCACATCATGTCCAGGCAGTACGAGATGCCAGAGGGTGGTACACCCAATATTCAGGTGTGATCTTTGAAAATATAAACGCCTTATGATATCATTTGGCAGTTATTTTGAATTAATGTAGTTAATTTTTCTTCTGTTTTTTTTAGTCGTGTGTCATGTGTGTGCTTTTTGTTTTTTCTGTTTTGTGGTGCCCATCGACAAAGTCCCTGGACTAAGTCGGAAGGGGGAAATAAAAATAAAAGTGATCCTCATTGTTGTCATTGTATTCGGCATTGTTATACACAGCGTGAAATGCGGTTCTTATCAACTCTCTTAGTGCTAATTTCATAATAGATGTTACGTAATATGTTTGGAAGCAAACTGATGTTACAACGAGCCCGTAACGAATGCTTGAGCCATTGAGCAAACATGATTGTTTACTCATGAATCTCAGATACTAATTGTTAAACAATGGACGGATATATCCGTCCTTACGGGTGGTGGAGAAATGACGAAAGTTGAATGAAAAATTGTAATACAGTGAGAAATTCTAAACGGTAGGGATCGATCGGGTTAAAAGAGAATAAGATATGTGCTAAATATTACATAATCTTTATTATCGGTGTACTCAATTAACTAAATATTTGATGCTATAAGTATTTAACTTTAACTATGATTAGATATATAGGCTCATAGCCATTACACCGCTAGTGTCGTAATGAAAATCATTTTTCTGGAAGAATGAAAGTTTATTAAAAACTTAATATGACCTAAATAATAAGAATATAACACTTATTTATTAGGAACAGAAGGAAATTTTTTTGTTGCATAGTGAATTATAGTTTGACGAAAACTGTGCTATCGCGTGTGTTTGCGAAGTAGTGGTTCATACGCTTGCTTCACCTACGTGTGGTGGGTGGGGGTGCGCTCCCAGGCCTAAGTTGAACACTCTGTGTTGACACTAGTCACTGTTTCTTAACCAATGATATAACTTACTTTTTAAACTAAATGCGGAAATATTTTTTACTTTCACGTAGTACTTGTAGTACACTACTTATAATAGTATAGTGAGTAGCAATGCTGAAAGTTTGGAAACTTGTTATGAACATAATTAAAGCAGGTCTCTCGGGAGAAAGGGAAGGACGCATCTCATTGCACTTACTGGTCCTTGTTTGTTTCCGACTGAATTGCAGACTGATGAACATCATCACTTTGCCAGTTGTGACCTTGAAGTCGGACCACCACCAGTCCCCCTCGTGTGCCTCGTCGACCAGTGAGGCGGTGGTCCATGAATCGGGTGGCAGACTGGTGATCAAGGAGGAGACAGAAACGACCGGATATAGCCCTGTCCAGGATGCCGTGTCCCCGTCCAGCGAGCAGCTCAAGACCGAACAACAGACCGCCGCTGCTGCCGTGTTCCCTTGTCCCACTCCGCAGCCCTATCCCTTCCCCACCCCGGATAGTGCGGCCCAGTCGGAGTGCTCTTGAGACTCGACCCTCCTCCGCGTTGTACATACTGTAGCTATAGCCTAGGCTGTTCGGCCGTGCAAACCTATTTCTGAAAATATAGAACATGTCCAATAACAATAAAACAGATCTGGTATAACTCGCTTATTTATCAAAGTTCGTGTGGGATAGGAGTATTTATACATATGGTTCATAACAAGTCAGGTAAAGTCGGGAGGCAGTCAATTTTGTTTTACTAAACAAAAGCGGAATACTAGTACTGCTACTGTTTGCCGTGTTTTTTATTGGATAGAACGTCTTCTGTCAAATCAAACCACAATTATCAAATGTTTGGAAGCCACGAACAATTGAGAAGTTATCAGTTCCCTCGACAAGTAATGAAAAGTCGCAAAAAATGAATAAATGTACCAATGAAGTTATTGTGAGTGATCAATGTCAGAGAAAACCACCATTCATACAATAGTTGATTCAAAGGACATTTTTGTAGATTAACCATTCAAATGTGCCCGGATAACGAAATTGCGAAAGGGTTGAAATTAAATGGTCAAAAGATTCCCGCGTTGGGTTAGCTCCTTTTATAAAATGGCAGGTATAATTAGAGACAGGAAATCCGATTTCATCGTCACATGTTTAGAAACAAACAGTGAATGCGCTGAAGTTATTCAACCGCTACAAGGTCAACTATTGGACATTATAATTGTTTAGGTCAATTAAGTCTTTCTCTTATTGATAATATTTATTCAGCGTATCAAATAATTACCGACTGCCTCTTGTTTTCTGAGTGAAAGTCAGGATAAAATGAGTTTATCTGAACGCCTGAGTCATAAGCGACTACTAACAGTATAGTATATTGTTGTGCGTCCAGAATTTCATAACCAGACGAGATTCATATCGTGTATGGAAGACTACCTCAAGGACAAGGCTCCGTCCTGTGGCCTGCTTTGTATTGGCTCCTATAACAGGAAGCATGGCCATCATATACGCACTTCTCCATTAGGCCTACAACAGACCACGAACTGTCGCTGCTCACCATCTGGTCCTCTGATGTGAAGGTAACGCTCTTACAACAAACCTCCAAAAGACAAAGACCATTCATTTCTACAAGTCAGGAATCGAGCAAGTTCGTCAACTGACAATTATCGGTGTGACATTATCTGACAACATGAAGTGGCACTCACTTATCAGCGATATTAAAATAACCGCGTCAAGAAGAATCTACGCTGTATAGACTTTCTGTTATACAATAAATTAATAAGTTTTTTTCTATATGCATACAGTCTACTCCGCTTAAACTGGACACCCATAAATCTCTGAAAATCGTCCGGTTTATAGAAAAGCAAGGAAAACCATGTTTGTTATAGCAATGTGTATTTAAGAAAAAAATTAAACAATCGTAATGTTATCTTAAAAGGGTAATACAGTATAGTCATTTAAAGAAAGTCAGTAATAGACGTCTGCTTTTTCCCTCGTGCCACCTCCTGACACAGCACGTCATTAAGAAGAACCAAACTTGACTTCACCACTTCTTTCTTTTGATAATTCGGATTACGCATAGCTAAATATACATAATAATAATGAGTCTGGTACCTGGAAAGGCGTCCGGTGTACAGTTTAGGCGCGTCTGGTTTACACTTACCGTTTAACATAGAATAGATACAAAGAAATATTGGTTCTTTATTTAGCGTCCGTTTTATGCAGTCGTCCGGATTAGGCGCGTCCGGTTTAAGCGGAGTGGACTGTATACTCTTTTTAACTTCCTATTCCATCTCTGCGGTCCCCTTGCTAACGAGGATGGTATATCCTTGTTCCTGTTTCATCTGGGATTTGTCTGTCGTGGGCCCGCAGTTCGCTGTGTAGACCGAGTTGGGAGCGCATTCCATTTTCTTTCGGTGTGTCTACTATATTATATTAATTATGGCTGAATTAAGGCTTAGTTCCGGCAATTAATAATCATGGTTTGGCAACGCTATGGATAAATTATGGCCAATGTCTGGCACGGTGTTATGCAAATATACAGAAAATATACCATTTGTATTTAATTTATTTCCTAATAAATAGTAATTAAACGTCACACTACTTTCGAGTAGTGTGGCGTTTTTTAAAATTTGGCCCGGCACGCGGCAGCGGCGTCGCCCCAGCGGTAGTCCCTCGGGGGCCCCGATTGTTTTTCACGCCGGGTGTTAAATTTCTGGTTTTCATAATAAACGGTTTTCGGTTAGAAGTCGATACGTCATATCCTGCACATTAAGAGAAAAAATCCCTTTCCGGTTCCGATATGCTTCGGAATTGCACGTAGTGTGGGCTTGGAGATAGGAATATGCGTGCAGTCGATGGTTCCTAACACTCCTGGAAATAGGGCAAGTGCCAAAAAACCTCTCATTGGTTTCGGGTGTAGAATGAAACCTGATAAAATTTGGTCGAAGGGCAGCCAAGGCCGATGCTACGCGGTGGCAAATGCGACTAGCTGTCGAAGCATGGAGACCAACAAGATCTCCAGACAACCGATGAAAAGAACCGGTAGCCCAGAATCTTAAAAATAAAAGTATTCTGTACAATAGGAGTCGTTGCTTGGTTCCTCTCGCTGTTATGTACAATATGTTCATTTATTAAATTAAGAACAAGTATCAGTTTCCTTTGATAGTCTGAATCTGTCCCGAAACTCTTCTTCTGTAAAACGATGAAATGGGTTATCACGACGGTGAAATATTCGCTGAAAACTAGACCTTCAACTTCTTCCATTAGTTCAAGATCTTCCATGTTTACGCAAATTATGAACGAAACTAGATTTACCCCCGACGGACTTTATACCCTGCTTGAGCAAGGGGATAACTAACTATCCAATACAAAAAGTTATCCCGGAAGTAAATTTATCTGCGAAAACGTTACCCCCGACTTTGTCCCTAGGGATAGTTATCCCCGACTGGTGCAAGCGAGCCAATGTAGTAGTATTATACAGACACTTGATGACACTTGATATGATAAACGTAATAAAAAATAAAATTAAAAAAATGTGAAATAATAATTTAAATCTATTTACACACACAATAGGCTCCTTCTATACAATAACAGCTTTACAACAACTACTAATGTTAATAAGTTATTTAAGGAGAAATAAGCAAAACACATACAGTAATTAGAACATGTAATATCATTATTGGAGCGAGGTGAGAAGTAGTATTAGCAGTCTGAGCGTTACATCGGTCAAAAAAGATAATAAAATACATATTTGAAGGTATTGGCGAGGAGCACATGGCTTTACACACTATGTAGACAGGCACTTCCACAGCGACAAAACATGCTGGTGTTGCGATATGAATCTCAAAAAATCTGATTAGTGAGATGACACACTCGAAGGAGCTATAAATGCTATACAGTCAATGAACAGTTGGTAATATCCTTCACCCAGTAATAACGGACGCAAAAACAACAAATGTTAGTAGTAAGAGTTCAATAATGTCTAGCACAGAGTTGTTTTCCGGGTTATCACTGCTTGGGCAAGACCTCAGGCAATGTCCACCACCACCCCCCAGGACCAGACAAGACAAAGACAGTCTGAATATTAGCAACACTATCACCGCTTTTGATCCCGTCGGTACCTCTAATTGTGTGATTTAGGAAATGATTCAGCACTTCTACCCACGGAGTTACCCTATATTTCCTTGGCGTACTCTGCTACATGGAGACAACAGTTTCAACACGCAGGATTGCAGTTCGCGGAGCAGCGAATAAAAAGTATTCGAGAATTTAAACCGACCAATCAGGAATCAGGGCGAATTTTACTATAGTATGTAGGTCGATGACGCTTTGCGGGAATTCCTCGAGTGCTGATGATGACTGGCAGGCAGACAGACGTTTGGTTAGGGGGTTCTGGGGCACGATCTCATTCGGTGCTTCATGCAGATAAAATACTGTCAATAATTATCAAATATCTTCGGGAGGTCGGGGGGAGGGGTGCTCGTGTACGAAGGTTCGCTTTACGACTACTCTTTGGTTTGACTAGCGTATGAAAGAGTAAAGAAGGGAACGTATTCAAGAGGTGGAACCGTGTAAAAGTTGCCAGACAAATCTCGATCGGGTCTAGTTGACAAAGGAATCAAAATTAATTTAATGCTATTTGTACATATATACAATGTGATTTTGTTTACCAATGAGAATGATGTAATAATGAACTGGAAATGCGATGCGTGTTGGCAGTCAATAACACTCCCTCATGTGCGAGTATACTGATTAAATTTCGGTCAATAACTGGATAATTAAACATATCTAGCCTTTGGAAAAATGATCTTTTAAGATCCAGAACGACCTGTTCCTCAGGATAAGGATGGAACGGTTCCACCTCGGAACGGACAAAAAATGCAAACATATGATGTGACTGCTCAGAAGGTCAACTATCCTCACAGTGTTGTAAATCAGGAAGTGCTACATTTCTGTGAGATGGCTGACCCCATAGTCAAAATGATGAGAGCTTTTAGAAAACCAGCAGTCAGTCAGTTTACTCCAAGTTCGTTCGTGTCACACGCTGTATTTGTCCCGATACATCAAACTGTCCGAGGGGGTTGGCAGCTCTGTTGAAGGAGGCGGCGGAGGGGGATTGATATTATAGATGGGATTGTTGAACTGAGGCATTTCCTTTGAGTACACTGTATTGTCTCGATCAATATCTGAGTAAACCGACTCTTGCGAATGACCCGGAATGTAACGCACCCTTCAGGAGGAAAAACAAAGGTTTATTGCAAATATTTAAATATTCGTATTCAACACAACCAACATACTACTTTTATAATTAATACTGTAGTAGTGTATGGAGTATAAAATAAAAACTGTATATAAAGACTCACTGGGTAGCGAGTTGAGGATCGTTAGCGTGCAACTGTTTGCGAAACCGAGATCTCAGAAGTAAAACTGCCACGACGACAGATATTATTGTAACACAGCAGCACAGAACAATCACCACAATCATCCAATCCTTCACACGATGATGTTCCTGAAACAAGAGGAAGTGGCTATTTTTTTAGACAAAAAGGTACAGAGAGACAACAGACGAACAAAGAAAAAGAAATGGCTAATAAACTTCAAACCATCAACTAGTAGGGGGATGTGGTAATTAATTAAGAGCAACATGAAATGACAGAATTACATATTCCATCAAAATGGACGTTTTTCTTCATATTTAACATTATACTACTCTAAGTAGGATACTTATAATACTTGACAAAAAGAATTAATTTAAAAAGACCTTGTAAAAACAGCAAATTCATGTTTATTAAAACTCAAAGACCGGTTTCGACGGCATTTCGTCAGTTTGTACAGCCGTAAATAAGGTAAATCTGGAAAATAAGGTGTAGTTATGCTGCTGGAGGTACATGGCATTGAGTGATATTCTTGTAATTAAAATCAAAGTGCACGGATCGAAGTGGCACAAGCGCTAGGTAAAATATTACATCAATAAATAGATAAAATACAGAGCGAAGCTAATGAGTGTAAATCACCAGGGTAAGGCCAGTGCGATTACCGACTGTTTCTGCACACACAAGTTAGGTGTCCGAAGGCGTATCGCTACTGCTTCGGCAGCCGGC
>JAUYWV010148934.1:0-10193 GCA_032274565.1 Nematoplana nigrocapitula
TCAAGCATGCAAATCCGTCAAGAGAGTTGGGAGAAAAATACCGGTCAGACATACCCACATACATACATACATACATTCCTCTAATTATAGATAGGATGTAGCATGTATTAATTTTTGCCAATTTAATTTTGAAAAAGTGCAGCAAATATATAACATAATATATCGATTGATGCAAATGCAATAATAACGATAAAAATTGTATTCAGGTATTTTATATAAATTAGTATTACAATTTATTTACATGGATGTCCTAAGTGTATAATGGGGCCCCAGCATAAAGATACAATTGTCATAATTTTGTAATAAAGCAGCCTAACTGCAAAAGAAAGTAATATATTTTATTCATTAAAGATTCTATAGCAGTGTTGTTTCTATTCAAGAGTCGTATTTCTGTGCCTTCTATAGCTAAGTCATTTTAAGGGATGTAATAATTTCACTATAGTGTACTGTAATTTTAATAAAAAAAAGTAATAACAATGCTGAAAGTGGAACTTCCTTGAAAGTTCGTGTATGGTACTTCAAAAGGCCTTGAAAAATTGTAGGCATTGATATTATATTACTTCTATTGTATATCTGATATATGTTGCGTATGTGTGAATGATTCAAACTTCGACTTTTTAGGTTATTTTTAATATGAAATGATTTGATTTTATATTTTCTTCGTATTATTTCTGTAATCGTAATTCAGATGTTTTAGACACCTCGAGTCAAATATAAATTCAACTAATGTATTTTTTGGTATCATTGTTGAGGTAAACTGTTTTTTTCGGAAAGTATGCTATAATTTCATTGGTAAAGTAAAATACTAGGTGGTGTGAAATGTTTGTTTTGTGATATTTTAAGTGTGAAGGCCCGCTTAAAGTAACTGACTTATGCAAAATCAGTGTAATTTTTGGTATTTTATGATGAACTGAGGAGACAGACATTCCCTGGCTGGCTTTCCTTTTGGTGACTATAGTTTTGGATCACATTATCCTTATAAAGACCAAATGTGAAACTTATTTAGAAATTTCACAATACACCTAATTAAAAATAAACATACTGGTAAAAAACATGGAGTCTAAATTTAGTACTTGGTGCAGAGTGCTTCGCTGATAAAGTGTTAAACGAAAATGTCATTCGCTGTGCCGATGACGTTGGGTGCCAAGTTTTTGCCTTTTGATTTTTTAAGTTCCTTGCTTCTAGCTTTCACATTTGTTTCTACTTGAATGTTTATTTATATATGTTTTCATTAGTGGATATACCAGTCTACAAAATTTCAACGTAAACTACGACTTTATTTATTAACATTATAAATAATCGTTTCACGAATCGAATATTGTAATTCGATTATTAGAAACTGAATACTACCCTGTAGTTTATAGTTTTTGATAATTTAGATGATATTCTTTTGTTTAATCTCATGTGTGTATTTCACAAATTGGTTTAACTATTGCAGTAGTTATGCTACATTTTGTTAAACAATAGAATTTAATTTTGATTTTCTTTGTTACTGATGTGTAGTGAGCAAAAGTGATAAAAGTAAGTGTGTAAATATTTTTACTCTATTTCCTCATTTTTTCTTTGAATAATTGTTTGAAAATTTATACTTTTCTTCACATCCGTTTATTCTTTACACTGATAAATCAAATTAAAAATCAGGCCACAGCTACATACCAGCCCCTGACAATTTACAGATTGTGCATTGGTGTTGAATGTGTTTACAATTTAGGAATAAAAACGTCTGTGCATAACTCTATTTTTTTAGTTTTTGTAAATCAACAATGGGTGCTGAAAGTTGTTGGTTGTGTTTGGATGTCGGATGAAACTGTCATATATATATATATAGTTTTCAATGTGTGGCGTTTACATACGTCAGGCTGTCAGTGTATCTCGTGTCTGTCGCTTGGAAAAGTCTTGCATCCCTTTGTGAAGTACTAAAACTGTACGCGCTACTTGCTCAATGGGACAATATGTATGTTTTTACTCGGGCATATATTACACTTGGGTCGCGCTTCGTTGAACATCGCATTGTTCTGCTTGGCATGATAATGGTAATCCTGTTGATCGTGATGTAATAACATGTTGAAAGTCATCAATACCTTGTCCGAGGGCTGGTGAATAATTATATATGCGGTATATACGGGCGACATTTATACTAAGGAGGTGGTTTGTTATTTGTGATATAGTTCTGTGAGTTCTATTTGTTAAATTGTTCCTTATTCACTATTCGTAAATTGTATTGTTAACGCTTATCCTCGGAATAGTATTTTGAATGTTATATTATTTCTAGATGAATAGTATATAGTATTTGCTGAACAAATTACAGCTGTATGCTTGTCCGTAATCTAGGTTTTCTGAGTTTAAAAAGTAAATAATGTGCAATATGTGTAGTAGATAAAAATGTATGCTTAAATAGGTCATCTGAAAAGAAATTGACAGGATAATATTTTAGTAAATACAATATAAGCAAGTCGAAGTCTGGTTAATTAATGGAGCTCCGGTTTGAAAATTTATCGATCAAATTAATGTGTTTTGTATCCGATCCGAGGGTTAAAATGACGAAAATCGGGGCCCGTCTACTCTTTGTAGTCTTTCTCTCAGTTCTCTTTCAAGGTTCAATCCAGTTCAT
Source organism: Nematoplana nigrocapitula (assembly GCA_032274565.1). Classification (NCBI taxonomy): domain Eukaryota; kingdom Metazoa; phylum Platyhelminthes; order Proseriata; family Nematoplanidae; genus Nematoplana; species Nematoplana nigrocapitula. The sequence continues at coordinate 2,612 of JAUYWV010148934.1, forward strand.
TCCTTCTCTCTAATTTCTGATGTTCGTGATCCATTGAAATCTCCTCTGTCCCCTCGATCTTTTAGCACACACCTGTCCCTCAACTGTAGCGAAAACCAAGATGTAATTAACTTTCTTCCAATATCATCATGATTCCTCAGTTTTAGTTTTTCACCATTTCCAACAAGTCTCCCTGATTCCTTCATTTTTCCACCTTACTCTCAGGACTATACAGTACTCAAATCATCAATTCACATCTTTCTACTATCTTTTCCGCTTTCTTCCTTAATGTCCAACTTTCATATCTATACAAAGCAAGATACATAACTGTAATTTAAGATTGACTGATAGGAAATATGACGCATGCAGTATATGAAAAAGTAGTTTATTTTATTTCGTGTATTGTAATTTACTGAAGGCAACATCGGAATATACCCTCCGGAATTCCGTATTATTGTGTTCCACTAACTTTCTTAACAATGCTTTATCAATGTTAAATATGATTTATATTGCGTACCTTAATGTTTTATACGATCAAATGATTTATTTCTAGAAACATTTTATTTTATAGGCCATGTGTCGCGTCCTTATGTATCATAGACCATAAATTCAAATATTATTTTGTTTTACCCGCGTGTGATCTAAAATAACTGATTTGAATTTGTAAATTATGTTTGAGATGCCCAGAAAAACAAATAGACTGTAAAGCCCGATCTCCATAAGTAGAATGATAATTTTAAAACAGAAACTCTTCGAGGATGTGGGTGATATGGTGCGTATTTTAACTGCCGTCTGTTCGCGGTGGGACCACAGCCTTCGTGGCTCAAAAGGCGACAATTCTCCCTGCCCTCCGAAAGGGGGGCCCAATGCTCGGGTTTTCGGGTCGGCCGGTCACAAGCCCCGCACTGTGGCTGGCGGCGCTTCTTCTCCGTGCGGGGGATGTCGAAGAGAATCCCGGACCCTGGCACAAACCTTACTCCCGGATCTCTCTGGACACACCCAGTGGGAGCGGTTGGGCTGCTGAAGCAGTGGGGGGCCGAGATTGGCTGGCCCGGGTAGCTGGGCGGCGGACCCCCTTAGCACGTGGCTTTGGGGAATTGTCGCCTACTACTATATAAAGAAGGAAGAAATTCAAGGAAAAAGGAAACGAATGGTGTTCTTTGAAAGACATCATCAGTGTCATACCAAATAGTTCTAACATTATTGTGACATGTTTTGGCATCATATAGTAATATCACATACGATATAATTTAAAATATAATGAAAATATACGAAATTGACACTGTTAGCAAGATCGAAGCACAGTTTTGACTAATGTGTGCTCTCCGATACCCAGAGCCTTCTTGACGGAAAGCTCCCACTGGCACACACGCCAGAAATCCACCGTAGTACATCCATCGTTGCCAGCAGCAGGGGTAGTGGGAGAATGTGTATCGCAGGCCATAGTTCGTCCGAGGCACACCCTTCCCCAAAAGGAATTGAAAAAGAAATACCTAAAAAGCCTTTTTGGATAAGTTCTGTCAAGAGCTTTCAAATGATGTGAAGTTGTTCGAATTCCTATCTACCACTGGTAACGGAGCTTTCCAGGCCTCACAAACACACTACCATACGTCTTCACGCCACAGCACCTTGTCGCACGTGTACCCAACCCCCTGTAAACAGTGTGTTTAGCGACAACCACTCAGAACCATCGTGATTAGAGAAGAATTTCTTGTATCTGGTGTTGTGTGACTTATATGAAGTCTTAACCCTTACTAGCAGAATCGTAGTCTTTCCTGACTTCATGTGATTCGCATTACGTCTGAGGCCATTGGTATAGTTGTTGGTCACAAATGTTTATTGCGAGATTATACTTTTCAACTGATGTTAAACTGAATTTTCTCTGCAACTCGTATGACACGGTGATAGGGTTAACCTTGATATCACAGCATGTTAAATTCTGATTTACGATTTATTTTCAATTAGAGTAATCTCTACTCCGATTGGCTGATGTAACTCTCCTAGAAATTTTCAAGAAAAAATTAATGTTTGGACGTTTTTTCGGTTGCTCCAGCGAGTACCATTTTCCGTGTAAGGATGTTGGAGTGGTGCTTCCATCGAAAACCAGAAATGCTCCCTATGACAACACAAACAGCAGCACCGCTGACAAAACAAAGACCTATCTTGAAGGGCAGGAGCGGAGCATCCTGGGAAGAAAAGGAAATTGAGGTGGCATGATTACTTCTCACGTTTGACAGTTATATACGAAGAACAGTCGAGAGAGATTAAATATCTTGACGCTAAAAATTGAAGCGGTAACTGGTAGTCATACTTAAGAAGGGCCGATGGTGGATGATATAAGTACAGTTTAGAAATGTTTTATGCACAAAAAGAACAACAGCAAAGTCATTCTTTATAAACCAAATGGTGTCTATTTTTAATATACGTTCATTCGTCTAAAATGCGTAGATTTTGTTTTTTTGAAAAATAAAACGAAGAGGGAATGAAGTAACGAAGAACAAAATAAATTCCGCTAACCTTAATGTGATGCGCATAATAAGCCTTTATATTATTTTTTAATTCGATTATTACTCATAATTATAAAAAATAAATTATATATATATATATATAAGCGCATGTATTCGCATAGTAGACGCTATTTAGATTACATAATCACATTAAAACCATTCATTGAATAAAAATAACCAAATGACACTGTAAGAAAGGAGAAGAATGAGGTGGAGACCGGCGCTCAGGTGGGGGAAGACGTGGAGAAGTTCGTCGAAAAAGTCAACTGCATAACCAATATCAATGAGAGGTCGAAATGGCGAAGACATGCTGAGGCCTTCGCCCTGCAGTGGGCTGACATAGAATCACATTATATTTTGTAAATTTATTATCATGTTTTTTCTGCATCTTTTATTTTGCCTAAATAGTGGATAATCATAACAGTTTATCGCATTTGGTCAAAAAGAGCACAGATAAGGCTTTAATTCCTCTAATATAATGATTTGATAATATTCTTAATGCTATTATAGTGGGCGTTCTATGTGTCAGATATAAGCTTAATCAATTGGCATATCGTTTTGACCACATTGCGTTGACAAATATATTTCATATTAGCTAATAATGATTAACATATTGGTGCAAATTTTTAACGTGGTTTTGCGTTATAAATGTGTAACCGGCAAGCCTCATTGGGTAACTCAATATGTATGCTAATAAAGTGGCTTATTGTCGTCAAATTGCAAATGGTACTGCTTTTATTTATTATTAATCTAACTAAGTCATACAGCGTGTTCAGAAAGTCTTTCAACATAGAAGGATTAAGAACAACAGACGTAAATAGGAAAAATGCTGCTGTTTAGTAACTTTCAGTTCGGAGTGATTTTTAACGTGCCATACAGTATATGCCTTCAAATGTTTTTTTAACTTTAAATTACTAACTGAGCATAATTTGTGCATTTACATTCTGTAAATTTATTTGAGAACATATAAAGCGTCAGTTTGTGCTACGCAATAAAAAATAAGACTTTTATGGGAATTGGTCAGAAATGGTTGTTGATATGCCTTCGTTCCCTTTGCCAGGTTTAGCGTCTTCTACCGGCATTGCTCCTGCCACTGCTGGTCAAGAAACCAATCCAGGTTTGAGCAGCATTTCGATTTGGGTTTCTGCCTCTCATCATGTTGATTGCCTGACAGTTCTGGCTCCCTTCGCTTTCTTTAGCCGTTCCAAGACTTTGTGTAGATTTACCAACATTCGTGCATCATGAATCCTTTTGAAGACAGCTCCTCCTAACTAACCTGCAAGTGTGCATCCTTCACGTTTAATAAACTGGTGGACTAAAAAACTTTTTTTGGTGTTATTGGCTCGCGAAGCATGCTTCCTGACCGAAATATGGGATAAATAAATCATAAAATGGTATGCTACGTTAGTTGTCTGTTTCTTCGGGGACTCATAGCCAACGTTTATATATTACAAGAAAATGATTCCCTTCTATTAAAGCAAAACGGATACTCATGGTGAACATTTTGTACAGCAATCTATTTAATACACATGATGTCCATATTATAAATATTAGAGTTGCTGGCTTATATGAAATATAAATAAGTAAATGTCTTATTGCCGTTAGAAAATAAAACTACCTGTTCTTTATCTACGTAGTATTTACAGCTGGTGAGCGATGTAAGACTGTACTAAGAAAGAAAATTTTATGTCATGATTAAATTTTAAACGTCCCCTATAAGATATTGTAACTACAGCCTGGGAAAGAATAGCTAATGTTATAATCATACCATAGATGCGGATAAATTCAGCTGTTCCGCCTATCGTTTTGAGTGTTTCTTGAGATGCAAGTGAGCTATTCAGTTTTGATAGCATGTGTCTTAATTGTTTTTACTGAAAAGGATTTATTTTGCTGTGTTCTACCTGATTGTCTTCCATCCCCCTTTTCTGGTTTGCCATAAAATCACATGTTTCACTAAAACCGTTCTTTTATTCAATATATTGCTTGATGGTTTTCTTAGGAAGAATGCTAATCTAGACTCTTACAGTATGGAACAGATTTGTGCATGTATATATCTAATGGTCTACTGTATTTAGTGTGTGATAAAATTATTTTAAACTATATTTAGTAATCAGTGAGTTTGTTACTATTACACTTTCTCTTATATTTCTTTGAGATTCTAAAATTTTTTTAAGAAGAAACAATAAATTTATATACTGTCTAAATGTGAATAGATTGATTGACTGTCTTATAAGCAACCAAAAGTTTATACTCATCAACTCCATCTTTTGGGTATAATGGTGAGGAAAAAACTCATATGAGCTAATAGATGTAATGAGTAATGTGCATGATGAAACCGAGAAATGCGTGATCAGTTTTCTATCAAAATCGTGTCTACCATCCAGTGATCCAAGTAAGTAGGTCGTCTAAATTTTTCGTATGAGTGATCTCGAAAAAAATGTGTATTGATGTAGATCTCTTAAGATGTGTAAAACAATACTCTTGTTCTATTTTACAGCAAGTCTCTTTTATTATTTGTCAGGTGGTAAAAGTGTAACAGTGAACAAGAAAAGCAATGGTGGAATCAAGGAATCCGACAGTAATGCTACGGAGGAGAGCGAAGAAGCAAAAGGTAGTGCTTTAAATATTACAATATCGTTTTTTCCCATGCTTCATTTTTTGTACTTACTGCTGTGCCATCCACCGGTGAGGTTCGGCGACAGATAGTGACCACATTCACGACAACCTTCTTCATCCAGTGCATTCACTGTATTCTTTACCACTCTATAATTTGATGTCATCAACCCACTTCCTCCTCGGGGTGCCATGATACCTACTTCCTTCTACAGAGCCTTCTAAAACTGTTATGCCCAGATATCCTGCACTCCCTCTTGCCATAATTATGTCCAAAATATTGAAATTTAAATCTCGCTACTCTTTCCATTAGTTCTCTTTCCACCATGAGATCCTAGCATGTTTCGGCAACACCATATCTGAAAAGATAAAATTCTGTATTTGCAGCTCTTTTATGGTCCAATCTTCCTAAATATACTCCATATAAGTGCTTTCATTACTCGGACCTTTAATTGATCTCTAATTTTTTGTGACCTCTAGATGTTGTTTAACTTATTTGAGTTCTCTTTCCCCATTGCTATGCAATGCGCTTTTTAATCTCCAATGCGCAATCCGCATTTGCTGACTTGATTGAGCCGAGTTCAATTTCTTCACCTTATAGATACCTTCTATATATACCATTTCTTGTACTAGAAATGATTAGCTTTGTCTCTTTTTCCAATGATAGACACAGTCTGTCCGTTTGGAAAAGTTTTATTGCTATTATTTCCTGAACCAGCCAGAAGAGTAGTGGCATCGGCATATCTAATATTATTTATATATTATTACATGGTGCCCGCCCGCCGTCTTTAAATTTCTTTAAAAAATGAGGGGTCTGGAATTTCTTTAAAAGTCTTTGAATTTTTGCCCTGGTCTTTAAAAATAACGTGGGCTAAAAATTATTTTTATATGTATAATTTATATACAACTGTGCAGCAGTGTTTGAACAATCTATTCTCATGTTATCAATTATTACCATCATTTCGCAATATTATGCGGATCCACGTTTTTGTGTTTTTCAAATCAAGAATGTCATTTTTGTAAATCATTCGAAACACTTATTCAGTTTTTCTAGATTTTTTGTATTATTTTATCTTTTCTTCATTTACATAATATACCCATTGTTTAATATACTAATTAATCTACTTGACTTATTTTTTATTATGTATACATGTGTATGTATATATATTAATTTTTGATTGATATGCTGACCTATACATTATGTTTGATATTTTAACCCATTTTTGGCTAAGCACAACCAAATAGTACCTATTTTTTCATTCCTTAAAATCTACTTAAAAATTCTCGATAATGTGATCATGATCTCCTAGCGTGCAGTATATACAGACTCATTGGTTCAGCATTGGCGGTCTAGCCTTACAATGGATGACAGATTACCTGCATAACCGTACATTTTATGTTAATTCAGCTGGTGAAATGTCGCAGAGGTACAATCTCGAGTATGAGGTTCCCCAATGAAGTGTCCTGGGTCCCCTCCTCTTCACTATGTATACTACCCCCTTGCTGCCATAATCGCCAAACATTCTGCTACCAAATAGCACCTCTACGCTGACGACACCCAAATCTGGATTTCATTTGATCCGTCTTATCCTGCTAACTTTACTGCCGCCATGTCTGTCCTTCAGGAGTGCTTGCTTGATATTCAGCAATGGATCGTCGCTTCCAAGCTGAAGATCAACCCTTCGAAAACAAAAGTGCTTTGCTTGGCATAATTTGACAATTCCCTTTCAAGAAGATGATTCTATAGTCTCGCCGCGATTATACTGGCTGATTCATCTTATATACAGTATATTTGTCAAGTTGTCTGTGTATGTGTGTGTGTCCCGGGTGAGCGGCCAGACCGTTGGTGCCAGTGACCCGAAACTTTGCATGGGTGATCCCTCAGCTCTGTGGGTAACATAGGGGGATAGGTCGACCTCCGATGTCGGGATCAAAGTCAAGGGGTCAAGGTCGACTTCAAAGAAGTAAAAAAAACAGTGTCAAATGGTCGACTCGGGCAGAAGGAAGCCGGACCGTTGGTGCCAGTGACCCGAAACTTTGCATGGGTGACCCCCGCAACCCTGCGGGTAATATAGGGGGTGAGGTCATCCTTCGATGTCGGGGTCAAGGTCAAGGAGACTAAAAATGGTGTGAAATGGTCGTTTTTATCGGGCATAGTTTGTTTGTTCCGGGTGGGCGGCCGGACCGTTGGTGCCAGCTACCCGAAACTTTGCATGGGTGACCCCCTCAAACCTGCGGGTAACATAGGGTGGGCAAGATCAAGGGGTCGGGATCGATGTCAAGGTGGCTAAAAATGGTGTGAAATGGCCGTTTCGGGCAGAAAGAAGCCGTTCACTAAAATTTCATAAAACAAAAGACTAGGGCAGGGTTAGGGTTAGGCATGTGCCATATTCTATGGCCCAGCAACGCGGGTACCCACTGCGCGCACACTCGAGTGTATCGGAGGGCCGCGCAAAAGTCCCCCGTTGTCAGAACGACAAAAC
>JAUYWV010148945.1:0-10193 GCA_032274565.1 Nematoplana nigrocapitula
CATTAATTTAGTTTCTTAGTGTTCATCTTTAATCCAATCTTTTCCCCATTCTCCTTTACCACACCCGTCATTCTTTGCAGTTCTTTTTCGCTGCTTGCCACTATTGCCGTATCATCTGCGCACCCGATGTTGTCTGTCTTTATTCCTCCGATCACAATTCCTTTACTGACAAGAAGGGCACCCTTTATAACTTAATTCTCGAGAGGGGTGCCTTTTTACTTTGTTCTCAAGAAGGGCGCCTTTTTTAACTTTATCATTAAGAGGCGGGGCGCTTTTGTAACTTTATTTACAAAACAGGCGCCCTTTGTAAAATACCTATTTTTATCCAGTGTAACATTATTATTCTTGAGAGGACCGCCTTTTTGACACAAAATTATTAAGGAGGCACCGACTTACTCGCACCCCCCAGTCCCCACGCCCATGCTTTTAATTTTTATTACTTATCGTAAAGTAAATATATTAGTTCGCCATATTAAAAATGATACATCACAGGATATGTATCGTTTCGGGCATAGAATCGTATGACTTTCGAGGGGGTACCAAATGGGACAAAGTTGTCATTTTATCTTATATGATTTTTCCAGAGGGGGCGCTAAACAACAGACTTTACAATTTGAGAATTAAAAAGTGGTAGGGCAATGGCCCCTTGTTCCCCTCCTTTCCGCCGCAACTCATTTGAAACTCATTCGAAAACGGCCGCATAGACGGAAAATATGATCAGAATTATGTAGGCCTAAGTGCAAAAGATGATCAGCATTATGTCAGTTTTCATCATAATTTTGGAATAGTTATCAATTGTGTTCCGCAAAATGTTTTTAACATAAAAAATCGTTCCAATATTTAATGGCAATATTAAAAATATATGGTTATTTCATTTTCCCTTCGTTTTATTATATCAGCGCGTCCTTTCTAGTTGCAGCTCCAACTTCTATTGGTTTAATAATCATAATATATTTTTTCACTAGTTTTTAGTATGAGCATTTAATACTACGAACGCATATCTAATGACTTCAATATGAAATAACACACGAGAATAAAAATATATTGTTTAAATGATTCTAATTTAAGAAATACACGCATATTACGAAATTGGTGAGAACGAAAAGTACAATTACAAGTTATTCAATATTAATGTGATCATATTTAGAGATCCGATTAGTATTTTCAATGTTGACAACTGGGCTGACCTGTTGTCAACATCACAATTGTGCACAATTGGTCGGCCCAGTTGTCAACATCACAATTGTGCACAACTGGTCGGCCCAGTTGTCAACATCACAATTGTGCACAACTGGTCGGCCCAGTTGTCAACATCACAACTGTGCACAAGAATTCGGCCCAGCTGTCAACATCACAATTGTGCACAACTGGTCGGGTGCACAACTGGTCGCCAACAGTTACACAGTTAAATTGAGCTGGTGATGTGATTTCACCGATTTTGCTGGTACTTTTGATTCTTGCATATGAAATACCACCGTTTAATATATGCTCTACAGAAATCAGGGCTACGACGCTTAAGACCTTGATTATTGCGTATGAAAGGCTCAGTTGGTCAGTTATCTTTGAATACGGTTAATCGAGAATAGATAATTCTCTACATTTGTCGGTGTTGAATCATTTTTACGATGGACGAAGCGTTTGATGACCTGTTGGATCTTATTACTGACGACTTTTTAGACGGAGAAAATGATGAAGATTTTAGATTAGGTGATACAAATGAGGAAGATTTGGTTTATCTTACCAGGAAACAGTTCAGTGAAGGAACTGCGAAGAAAACTTTGTCGGTACGGCGTACTTTAAAAAGTTGGGTTGAAGAAAAGAATAAGAAATTGCGTTTATCTTTGGTGAAGGTTCCCACTAGTTTTTTTAAACAATGGTCTATCGAAGAAATCAACACATGGTAACCGGTTTTCATAAATAAGTGAGGCGAGAAGTGAGAAAAAATAACCATACAAAGCTAAAACATTGATGGAATATGGTTTGATGCCAGTCATGCCCACAATTTTATGGATTATTTCTTAAAGGACGAAAACTTTCAGTCAGTACGGAATTACTTGGAAAACGTTATGAAAATCCAGCAAAAGGAAGGCCTAGGGTATAACCCTCAGAAAGCTGACATTGTGACGTTGTGTTGGGGACTACAACTCTGGCCAATTCAACAGAACTTTGATATATGTTTTAGGAATTCGATTATCTCTTCGAGCGGGAGAACACAGACTTCTACGAAAGAATACGTTCAAGTTGAGTAATAAATGAAATTTTGAGAATATTTCACTTAATTAATTTGGCTTTCATTATCAGTGTGGCACTGATGATGGAGGGACAAGATACTTTGAATACGTGGAACACATTAGCAAAGCTAATCATGGTGGTGTGAAGCAGTTTAACGAGAAAGCGAAAACTGTTTGTGTGACTGCGACTAATGATGGAAGATGCCCGGTTACTTTATTGAAGGATCATTTGGATCAAACGTAAGAACTGTTTTATATTAATACACAAAACATTACTTTTAACATACTACAAATTTTGCATTTACAGTGAACATCGGAACATTGATGGCCTCTATTTGTGAGCTACCAGAAAAAGTGGTGAATTTATGGCCCCGCTTTTGGGGCAACATAGAATCGAAAATTATTTCAAAGCTCTTATGTCAGCGGGAGGATATTCCGGCAAATACACTTAGACGAACAAGTAGTGCTACTCGTATGTTTCGCATGGGTATAGCAAGCAACATTATTCAAATGGTAAGTGAATTCCCTTATTTTGAATTAGAGACTCTGCGGCTACCTACTTGAGCTTAACAACTATTACTTCTTTTTTAGCACACAGGTCATGCGTCAACCAAAGCACTGGCGGAATACACTACACCGTTCTCACGGCAGATGAAACTTGCTGAAGAGGCACTGTGTTAAGTAAATGCCTATTATGTGTGCTTTGTCGGGGAAACGTGTCTTTGAAGATGAATCTGCACGTTTGTCACAGAAGTAAAAAACGCAAGAAGACAATGGCGAAGGCGGTTGTCTCGCATGGAGAAGATAGTGAGGATGAATAAATAGAAGTGGGTTTAATTAGTTCTAACCAAACACTTATGCCGTTCTTTATTGTTAATAAATGTTTATAACGTTCTTTTATTATTTTCAAAGGAAATTCAAGCGGATGAAATTCGTCGTTTCATGTCCGGAAAATATCATCCGGTTAGAATTTAATCTCTCGTGAAGTAAAATCACACTTTGTGATAAACAATACCAAATTCGATAAACCATTATTCTCTACATCGTTCTGCTCTCCCAGTCGCTTTATACTGACTGGTCTTTTAGGAAGAAATCCGACTGCGCTACAAGTCGACAGGGATTCTCAGTATAACCTACTTCTATCACAAAGCCACGACCGGATAGACCAATGGTTCCTAAAAAATATTAATGATGAATATGTCATGCTGGGCCTCCTACTTCCGGCCTACCAACGTGATCGTCCGGTGTTCGGAAGACTTCACAGTAGGCTTGGCCCTTATATATCACACCTACTCCGTCCGCTGTGCCCAGCTCAGCCAGGGTATGCGCCTCTCTAACTAAGATCTCGTGTAGGTAATTGCCCTGAAAAGATAGTAAAAATCTACGCTGATGTCTTCTTTGCAAGATTACGCTTTTTTCTGTCTTTTCCATCCAGACCAAGGTCTCCTCTGCATTCACTGGTTCCTTTGCGAGAGCCTCGATCTTGTAAAAAGTTTCTATGCTCGATTCAGACCTGAAGGAAAGCCGAACTGCTCCCATGACTTCTTGTAATCTGGCAGCAGCTTCGCTTCGTCCGTCGCTGCCTCTGCCGGCCATTTCATCTGCGGTGACACACGTACACAACACAATTGCTGACTGGATCTTCGCGCACCTAAACTCTTCAACGATTGATTTCACCGCTAACTGCAGAGCAATGTCAGAAACCTTCTCCAGACGACGATGAACTTGCGTCCTTTGCTTGGTATTGAAACTCCACTTCACGAGATGCTGTCAGTCACACCACTGACCGAGATTCTCCTGGTCGCTCGGAATTGATTCACCTGTAACTTTGAAAAGTAGGCTCTTGACCTTCCACCTTGTACCGCATTCTTACCCGGTCCGGTAACGGTCTGCAGAAGCGGGACTTCCTCTCCACACCAGAACAGTGACACGACGCTTTGTTTGACGGTTTGGTGAGAGAAATCTAATCAACTTGGTCACGTTCGGAAAATAATCCTTGCGTAGTTGGGTAACAATTGGACCCTTTGTCCTGGCATACAACTTCGTCGGTCGCTTTCCTTTCCACTTGACAGAGACCGCCACGCTTCACAAAGCTGTGGTCAGTTTTCAAAGTGGCCGTCTTCCAGTAATGTGTCAACTATATCGCATTCCTAATCAGTCAAAAGCTTTATTTTTACGTAAATGATATCTGCAGTCGGAGGCATCTACCACAGAAACATAAAATTCCATTTCTTGTCATTCTTCTCCATTTTCCAAATAATATACTCTTTTTCGGACAGCCTAGTATCCTAAAAAATATTTTCCGTAGTGTTTTTGGAGGTGTGTATTTAAAAGAGTGCTTACTGATTCTACTATTGTTTAAAATGAAAATAAAAGATCAAATATGACATTGAGAATTAACATGAATAAAATAGTTCCTCCTATAATTAAGTTTCAATGCAGTAGTCTTTCTACAAAATATAAAAACATTCACCTGTTATATGGTAAACTTTCACTGATTAAATTATCCTTTCCAATTGCGATTAATTTATTTGACGAAAAATATATCACGCGATACTCACATCGTAGACTTGCACTTTCTTCACGCCACCGCAAACTGCACATTCCAATCGTACCTTTTCACGAAGTTCAGGGATTTTCAGAGGATCTCTCTACAACAAAATTCAACACACATTTAATATACCTCAAAGGAAACACAATTATTATTGTTTTCTGAGTGTGTGAAGGTGTGGCAGTTTCAGTTTTCGTCAATGGGATGTTCATTACAATTTAGATGCTTTCATATATTTTTTTCTCGTCATTTGGAAAACACTTACTTTCCCATTTCGATGTCAATAAAACGATTAACTGGGTCAGAGAGCTCCAGAGAAGGATATCACTGAGCATTCATTAGCAACGAGATTGGCGAATCTACCGAGGCAACACACTTGGTCAGCATTTGCGACACTCATCCTATCCACATTTGAAATCTAGGACACATTTTTCTCCCCCTCTTCCCTAATCAAACTCCACCACACACTCCATAGAGCCCTAGCGACTGACGGTGCAGCCATGTCAACATACTCAGAATGAAGATGCAGAAATGACAACCGGTTACACACAAATCTCCACCTGTTACCCAGAGCAAGCACCGTATTGAAACACAGAGTGCGTCCAGCAGATCCACAGACAAAACAAGTGAACAGAGAACGAACACCAACATCTGTCGCATGCAAGATGAACAAGCACAAACTGACACAATGGTTTACGCTGACTCTTTGTAAAAACATACGCAGTGGGAATAACAATCATTTAAATTATCATAAACACAAATATTTTTCAAGTGTTTTTTAAACCCGCTGTTACACGACCGACCTCGTGCGACAATGGCAAAATAGCAAAGTAAACTGTTCTCGCGAAAGAGCTATTGAAAAGCGATTCGTATATATGGTGCCATGATTTCCATTTACAGCAGTTACTGGGGTGTAGCGCCATTTATAAATAAAGATTACATTGCTTACTTCAAAGTCAACAGGACTGAAGGCATTTTTGAGGACGACTGTCCGTTCTCGTTTGGACCTAGTAAAACGCGTCTGCTCTGGACCCCAACGGAAAAGGCTGTAAAACAACAAAATTTAAAATTTAAAAAATCAAGGATTAGGCACAAGTTGTTCAGTGATTAGTAAACAGAGAAGATACAGAAAAAACTACAAGAGTTCAATATTGAAAGTGAACAGCCATAAATAAATTGATAGATGAGTTGACGAACTAAGCTAAGATTACATGTAAAAACACCCCATACACAGCGTCTGATCTCAGGGAGGGGAAAATGGCAAAAGATCGGATACCAGCAACAATAAACGAACACGAGTTGAATTGAGTCAAAGTGAAGAAAATACGAAGAGAAGTTGACAAAAGGAAACTTCTGAACTGCCGGAAAGTAGACTATGGGAGCGACTATTTGTAGCTCAATGGAGTCAAAGCCCAGATGAAGTGGGGCCGGTGTTTTTGAAGGACTTCATTGGTTTCTTGACAATATTTGACTAATCAGACAAAAGCATATCGTGCCGCAACACAGAGTATCAAACAATGCCAGTCATCATTCCACAGAGAAAAGGGAAAATAGCCATCACTTCATTGTGGTAGTATGACATATGTACTTGAGAGCGATGTCTGGTAGATGCTTCAATTCCAGTTTTGTACTTTCAGCATCCAATGGTTCATCTAGCGCCATCTCAATTAAGCTCGCTTCTATTAGTTATCGGACTCAGAACATTTTGCCCATATAATCTCTGTACTTTTCATTTACAATTAATATATTTAAAATATTGCTGAAAATTACAAATTTACATCTCGTATGGATGCCATGAAAATTCAAATTTTAATAATCTATGCCAAGAATAGAAAGTTTACATTTCATGACATTCTTCTGTAAACATGAATTAAACATCCGAACATCGGCGTGCTATGATTTATTGACTACTAAAGCTCTAGATTATTTACAGAGTACGTTCTGTAGATGGTTCGAAGAATTTCGGTGTGGTCAGTGATCTTTGAAAGATGGAGAAAGAAAACGACGCCCACTGTCTGCAATAACTGCTGTTCAATAAATAGCTATAAAATGAATATCAAAGTTAAACGTATATGCAGAACGTTATATCCGTGATTAACCGACATGAAATTTGTGTGATATCCGCCTCAATAGGCCAAAACAAATGTAACCAAATAGGGATTTAAGCAATAGAGATTTGGGTAAGGTAGTAGAGCACGGTAAAACAGGGAATTAGCGCGCCTCACTTCCTTAGAGAAGGCAGATACTGGTCAGAACACGTCTGTGGGCTATATTACACCGTTTCCGTATGTAATTTGAAGCCATTCCATCGAGAGTTACTCCATATTCCCGTATCCAATATATAACTGAACTATGTTCAGGGCGGATGTTTTAGCGTCAGCCAACGGATTTGAAGAACTGTCATGCGTTAGTCCGCCAAAGACAATCACTGTAAAATGGCAAATGAGAAAGACTTAATCATACTTCTTCTGACAGTAGTGGCGCACTTAAACTCTTCAGCTATTGAACATAGTTTACTGCTATATAGCGTTTAAATAAGAAGAAAGGTTGAATATGTTACAGAATCTTTAGGCTTATCTTACAGATACCAAAGATAACTTTGGATTTTACCATTGACAAAACTCACTTTTCCTGGTGTTCCTTTAACTTCTTTTTCTCCTTATTAGTAAGTTTGCGACGTTTGGACGGATCGAATGCTCCTTTCAACTGAAACGAAGCCCGCCGAGCAGACACTTCATGGCCGCGCAAATTCATACCATCCAGAAGTTGAAGGGCCAAACCCACTGATTCAATCTACGAAAGTCGAAAAATAAAAATGAGGGCAATTCTGAATGACAATTTAAGCTCAATTTTTTCTTTCCATGCAACACCAATAGAAAAGCCTATTCGAGCAATGGTTAAGAAGTGCCGAGGAATACGCATTAGGACCATGGGGTCCTTTTGTGAGCAAAAAATGAGGCCTAAAAACAAAAATCAATTAACACAGATTACTGTTTCGTGTCCTAAATTTAGTGTTATAATATTGTGCATCTTATGTTAAAACTGCCTCAGTAATTGCCCAACTGATTAACTGGAACACAATTTTGATATCTAGACTTGGGATTTTGTGGCACGCAGCTTCAGTTAACTACACTAACTCCCGATAAATTCATGTTATGACGCATCCTAAGGCAGCCTGACAATCTCAGGATAACTAAACACAGGGTTGGTGCGGCCTTTAGAAAATCAAATTCCAGGATGTTTCCAGAACTTCCGTTATCAGTTAGTTTATCCTATTTTCATTTACAAAAAGGAATTAAACTAAATAAATTAGACATATTTATTTAAATGTGTGAGTATAAAATGAACGTGTAATTAATCTTAAAAAGTGATAGTCAATCTTAAGAGTTACTACTTTCTGTTAGTTTATTCTGAATTACGGTATCACAACTTATTTTTTACACTTAGTCGACCTTCTCAATGCACTAGATTGAACAATCAGCATGTGCTGCGCCTTATCTTCCACCTGCTCAGCTAATGACTTACAGTAGCTTCCAACTCAAGTCTGGTGGTAACTTCTGCTTCCAAATTTTTCCTCTTCACATTTAGCTCATCAACCTCACAATGCAGACCATAAACTTTTCGCTTCTTGACTTGTTTTTTCAGCCTCATTTATCGTAAAGGTAGCTCAGCATACCAGTTGCGCTTATTTATTATAGTCATAATAACTGTGATTAGCAAACATATACTCATAAAAATATATACATGATAAATTAAACTTGCATTATGATATTTTAGGGTAAAATATTCTGAAAAGTTTGGATTTAGCACTTAAAATTTACAAAAATAAAAATTATATAAATATTTTTTGGAGAGGCCAATCACAAAATACCAGGACTTTTCACATATTCTCTAAATTCCAATATTTTCAGGATGCCGTATAAACCCTGTAAATTTAATTCTCATTTCACACAATATGTCTAACATTAAAAATCAATGATTCACCTTAATATAGCAGCATCTACCATCTCCTTTCGGTTTGCCATCTTCATCTCTGTACAACTTGATCCTAGGTTTGTTGGAGAAGGGCTCATTCATCAGCATGCCAAATTTCGACATTATTTCCTTAAATTCATCATCGGTAATATCATGGGGCAGACCGGAGACGTACACGTGGGTGTTCTTTGTCTCATCCAATTCGTACCAGGTGGGCTCACTTTGCAACTTCTTCCTTTTTTTCTTCGCCGCGAGTTGCTCAGCCTCATTCATCGAAGCAGAATTTTTATCGTCGATAGTAGTCACATTACTCAGAGTAGTATATGCAGAACTTGAATCACAATTTGTAACACCGGTCTGAAGTTGTTCTTGTTGCTGCATATATTGCGCGTACCACTCACGATATTCCGTCGAATTGTAATATTCTTCCAAGGCTTTCTGATGCTCAGGATCCAATGTCTCGCAGTTCTGGTATTCTTTCATCTTCTCATTATATTCCTGCCACTGACGCTGGCGAACTTCTTGCAGTTCCTGCTGATCACTTTCATTGTGCGGCACAGTGCTGCCATTGGTTTCACTTTGCGACGACGAACCAATGCCGTAATTAAGCTGATAGCGCAGTAGAAAGTCGTCATTCAACTGAAATACAAAGTCCACATCATAGTGATTAATACAAGGATACGCGAATCTTTAGTAGGTAGGTAGGGTAGGCACATATTTAAGAAAACTTGCACCATTTAGACTTATTGACTGTGTTCAGATCACGAGACGAAGGACAATCAACGGCGAGTTTGTATATTTTCAGTAATAGGCCCATTTTAAAGCTGCTTTTAGATCTTATCAGATTAATATCTAAATTATCAAATATTTTTGGTTCGATGCACATTCTTTCTCGAGTGAATATATTGGAATACACAAACTGCATGCTTAATTTAATATTTTAGTGTTGGCCTAGTAACTATTATATGGAAAATCGCCAATAACAAAAATGTTTTAAAACAGGTATAAGTTGTAACTTATGCGTATAGCAAATGAAGTGAAATTTTAAGAAAAAATTCCCAGTAATTAACCATAAAACCTTTATTAATTAGGAAATCATACCATAGACGCTATAAGATTAAAAATAGAAATTTCATTTAAATAATTTTAAAAAATAGCTTTAAAAATAAACTAAATCACCATTGATTACCCTCGTATTGTAGATAAAATGAATGAAACATCATTTAAATTTAGAAATTCCTGAGAAAAAAGAAAGCAGGTAGTTGGTTTTTAGAGCATTCAAAGTAGTATTTCAAAGGAAGTTGTTATTCCAAGATCTTAGTAAAATAACAGGGGAATACTTTAACCCTATCCTACCCGGGGGGGGGGGGGCGAATCGGCCCGCGCTCTTTTGTTTTTACTGGCGTTTTTTAAATAAAAGACGCAGCAACTTGAGG
>JAUYWV010148956.1:0-10193 GCA_032274565.1 Nematoplana nigrocapitula
AGAAAGTTTGGGTATCGCTTGGGTGAGGGCTGGTGTCTACCTCTGTTACATATGTTAATCACACAGCCTCATCTGGGCGATATTAAACGGTTTAGCATCCCTTCTGAGACACTTTGTATGCTCAAGTGAAGTGTCCTGAAAAACAACAACAACAACAACAGCAACATATACAACAAAGGCAACGAGTCAAAAACCTTCAACAAAAACTGGCTACCGGATCTATACATTTGAGAATTGAGAGCAGGTTGTTTGGACTTCCTGTAATGTGATTATGAAGGGCTTCTTTAATTTTTAAGATACAAATCGTACTTAGCAGAATCAATGATTACGAAATAAATTTTTAAATTACAAATATTAGATGAAGCCAAATAAGAAAAAAATAGCCGAATTACCGTTAGAATGCTCCTGAATCCGTTTGAACAAGTGGTGTTTGGTTTTTCCAATGTAGGAATTCCAGAATCAATCTGGCAAGAGAATTTGTAAACGACACCACTTTTCAAACCAAATTCAGTAACATCTTTGAGAGAAAAATAAGATTTAACCTTAAACGTCTTTACCAATTTAATGGATGCCTACACAAAATTTTAGAAATTATCTTCTTAGGTTTTTGGATACTTGCATTATTCTTGACTTTGAGATTAATGTTAGTGTGTACAGAAAGCAAACCCTTTCTGGTCTTCTCCTAAATTTTAAAGCTTTGTGTCCTATAACTTTTAAGGTTGGCCTCATTCATGGCTTTTTTCACAGAGCTTACTCCATCTGCTTTTCTTGCTTATGTAAATAAATTTTGCGGATATCGCCTGCTTTCTGCTCTGGTAATTGTCCTAATTACTGTATTTACTAAAACGAGTAGGCATCATAGATATTCAGTAGCGAGCAAACTTTGTATGTGAGCGAACATTCAGCGCGCTTCGAGAACTATAAATACACATTCTAATTGTTATAGAGCAAAAACAGGTGAAGAGAGAATGTCCAATCTGGGAATTTTACACATTCATTATGGTATAAATATTGACCTTAATTGACCTTGCCGATTGAGTCTTTCCAGTTTAGTGTTTGATTGAGAATATTCTTAACAACCTAAACGCTAAATTCACTATCTTATGTACAAAGAGATTCATGCAAACCTTTGGGTAGCGTTTTATTTTATTAATTGTTTTCTGTGCATAGAATACTGAAATTATTTATTTTTTCACGAACTCTGATTACATGTTTTATAGTCAATAGTCATGCAGAAATGATATCTGTATAATACGTATGATGTTAAATAAAAACATTGAATACTTTCCTTTGGAAATTCCGTTGGATATCTCATAAAGATTAACATACCTATATTAATTGTTATTTGGCTTTTGAACCAAATTTGGGTTATGGTAGCGAAAGTTTCTGCGTACGCAAAACAATGTTGTTTTGTTGTGAAGTGAGGAAAAATATAATCACACCGCGCTTTTATTCAAATCTTTCGTGAATAAAGTTAAATGATGTTTCAGCAAACTTTCTATTGCAGGTGAAATTGTCCAAGTAACTCCAAGACGAAATTCAGCAAACATGCTTCCCGATTCCGGGGTTGCCGGTAACCATGTAGGAGGCAAGATAAATGATTCCATAAATTCAGAATTGACAAAAATGGGAAACTTTCCGAATATCGATTGGACTCAAATTTACGATGATCAATTTAACTAATAACTGCCAATTCGGCGATTGACATGAAGCGTTAGTTATTTAGGATTGTATTTAGAGGTAAGGTTAGGGGGGTTCTAAATTAGCAGGGGGCACAGAACTGGCGTCTGGAAAAAGTAATTTATTATATAGAAATGATGTGTAGTAAGAGCAGGTAAGCGGTAAGTGAATACTGTAGGCATGTAAAGGAACGTAGAACTAGGCGAATATGTGTGGAAAATCAGAGATCTGGACGTAAACCCGAGGTCCAGTGTTGCTTTCTTTCAAGAGCTGATATTTGACTGAAGCGGGAATAAAAAATATGTGAAGTGTGAAATGATTTGTGTACAACTAAAGTTCTTTCAACTATAGTATAACTCATGCACCAAATAGTGACATTAAATATCGGCGTCCGTGAGTGGGCGCCGATTTCTTCAAGGGGTGCCTCGGGAAAGCACCGGATACCCTCTGGTACGCACTTTTAGAACTAGGTTAGCGCAATTTTTCGAATGGGGCCAAATTTCCGACTGGTACATACTTTAAGAACTAAGTTAGCGTAATTTTTCGAATGGTGCCAAATTTTCGTCTGGTTCGCCTTATTAGACAAGGTTAGTGGAATTTTCCGAATGGTGCCAAATTTCCGACTGGTACACACTTAGAATTGATTGGAGCAATGTTTTGGAAAAGTACAAATTTTTCGCATTTTCCGAATAACTCTTTTAAAAATGTGGGGGGGGGGGCATTCGCCCTGCCCCCTCGGTTCCGGCGCCCCTGATAAAAAGAATAAAACTATGATCACCGCGCGCGTTTATTTAAAATCATTCATGAATAAAGCAAGGTCGTAGGCAACTTTCAAATTTGGAGGGGGGGGGGCTGAATTCCGAAAGGGCGCAGTGGTTAGCGTATAAATGGGGCAATGAGGGACAACCGAGCGCCGGAGGTTTTAATGAGTACAAAATTTTAAAGTTCGGAAAATATGCCATTTTTTAAAAATATTAGTAATATCTACGTTACATTACAAGCAAGTTATATTTTAATATATTCGTATCTTAGTTGTTATAGGTTTTACATACATCACTATTACATACTCTATTATACAGACTACGAGTATGGAATAGGAATATAAGTGTGATATATTGAAATCTTTAAAAAATCGATCTGTACTGTGCACAAAATGTAATAAAAGCCCCTTATGTCAAAATTGAAAAGCCATAAGGTGAGCCGATCCAAATTAACTAAAAGTGACCTAATCGCAACTGATTCATACTCTGATAGACTATTTAGACTGGTCCAGACCCCCCAAAAAATAAATAAAAACGTTGCGTCTTTCTGTGAAGACTCTTTGAAAAATTGCATTAGGGCTCGTCAGATGTGACATTTTTATCGTCAAAAAGGACTAGAAGACATTAATATTAGATTCTAAATTTTATGTCATGGAAGCGCGTCTTATCTAGGTCTATGTTATGGCCTAATATCAGAGAATTCAAAGTTGTGGGGAACCAGTGAGACCTAACCCTAATTGGGCAAAGTGCTATTTTAGCTATATTTGCGTCCGAACTCGATCTCTATACGGTCCACATTTCATAAGCTACAACCTTCTCTATGCAGAATTCTTGTACCTAAGGTGATCATTTTTATAGCAAACATTTTTCAATTGAATATAAACAAAACTTTTGCCATAACCCTAACCTTAACCCTAATTATGGTTGCTGAGGTTAATTTCCGCACAAAACCTTTCAGGCACCGAATATTTCAAAGCGAAGGGAAAGTCTTGAAATTCGAATGCAATACTAATTTTCATAAATTATATTAGGTAGTAAATTTATATATGCTATTTTTTTTATAGGGCGCCAAAAACAGAAGGGTCGCCAAAACGAAAATTGTTGGGGGCTTCAGCCCCCTTGCCTATGGCCCTGTAAAGTTAAATAAAGATTCAGAGAACTTTAAATTGAAAGTGAAATTGTCCAAGTAAGAAACTCCAAGAGGAAATTCGGCAAACATGCTTCCCTATTCCGGAACCCAAAAAGCTTAAACACAACCCGACTATTTGAATGTAGGCATATATACATTTATCACCATACTTTCGCACACAGTACTATTCCAACACTATTTCTCATTAGGTAACTCATCCAGTACTGAACTGTAGCCTACAACAGGGCAAATCGTGGAATTATTTTCTTCGTTTCTTCACCTTTCTGTTCACAAAGAACTCAACAGATTATGTTTATGATGAACGCAGTGTAGTCAACGACAATTGTTTGTAAAACAATTTCAGGTCCCCTTATCTAGAAATAAATTTGTTTTCTTCCCATATAGGACGCACAAATTACGTAGACAATTTATTATCGATTTTCTATAATCTCCTGACATGACGTCAACGTGTGACAAGCCAATGACAGCCGTCCAAACCGCATTTGACCAATGAACACGAGATTGGCGCCATTCGACAAGACGAGTGCATAATTGGAGCAAGTGCGAAGCCAAAATGGAATTTCCCGTTATTTATCCATTTTGTAGACGTGAAGAGAAAGAACAACATCATTGTTTTTAGTCTGGTAAGTCTTCCGTTATAATTCGTAGTGAAGTAAATTGGTTGCCTTCGTTCCTATTCATTTATACATCATCATACACTGTAGGAGTAGGTAGTTATCTAAACGTGGGAATGTGTATCCTCATTTTCAGCTGCCTAATGTTGAATATTTGCTTTCTATATGTATTTTTCAAATTCCTTTTCAATAAATATCGATTTGGAAACTCCGAGTTCAAAATCGCTCTTGACTTATCCTACTGTGTGTATCGACACTGAAACAGGTTTGAACACCGTCCTGATTTTCGCCTCATATATAGCACTTCTTTCCCGTTGAAAATACGAAAGAACCTGTCTGAAACAATAAAGAATATTAAATTGATTTTTTAAATTTAAATTTGCAATTTAGCAATCTGGCCGCAAACACTTCTGCTGTACAACAAAGCGTTTTTGTGATCATTATTATTGTGAATTTCTGACAAATAATGCCACTAGGAGATAACGAACAATTCTAGATAGCCTATACAGAGACGTCGGAAGATTCTTGTCATTAGGCCAGGAAACTTTCCATAGGGCCCTCTAGGTACAATATTTAATCTATCGTTTTCCTAGACCTTACTAAGTTTATTATATGAGCACATGGTTGGTATAAGTTCATTACTGGAGGCTCCAATCCTATGACATTTCAGATAAGTGATTCCTATATTATTTTAATTTATAATTCTTCATTGAATTATGACCGTTCTCATTCAGACGGAATTTATAAATCTACTGATGCTTGTTCTAGGCAAGATCTATATTTTTATATTAATATGTATATGCATATGTTACCGATACACTGTCGTTATATAATCCGTAAAAGTGTTGTAGATTCTAACTGTGAAAGCCTTTTTTCTGATGGGGACACACACAAATGTCTTCGTGTCTGACCCCTTAATATTTAAAGTGCAAATAAGTTTCACATTTTTTGAGACCTTCTGCGGTGTCGTTTGATAAGGTTTCACCAAGCTATTTTTTCTATTCGCAGTGAGGGCCGACAAATGAAAGTATATGGCGTCCCGAAATATCTTCTGCTGAGAGGTTTTAAATGTTTTAAATATCACGAAAATATTGCTCTCTAGGGACGTAGGGTCAAATAAATAGGTTTGTATAATGTATCAAGGATAAACTCTTGCTTTGTATTTGATTGAACTTAGTCAACAATAAAAGAAGAATATGAAATTGCTCCTATTGGTGTACTTTACTTCATACACCCATATACCTAATATACTATATAGGAATTAGGAGCAGTTGCACATTATTTTAGAACTGATTGATATATGCATCGTTCATAGAAACACAACTCAAATAATTCACTCCTAGTTCCTTCCCTGTCTTTCTGTTGCGCGAATCTTTTATCGTTATTGCTTCTTTTTTTGTTTCAAAAAACCCTTTCTATATCACCCATCTCTCAGCCTCCCTTCTCTCTCAGCATCATCCACGACATGAAATCATTAGCGGCTTGGCGTGTGCCTACTTTGTGTCAGATAAAAATCTAAATGAGTTCACCAATTTAAATCTTTATCACGATTTGCCTTATATAATATCCTCCTCTCGTTCGTCTGCATTATTTATGGTTATCCCTTCATTTTGTAAAATCGACTTTCTTACGAGTTTACGCTTAGCTCACCCCTTCCGTGTTTTAGCTCTGCCCCTTCCTATTTCTGCCATCAGAACACCTTTCGCCTATGCTATCTAAATTCTATTTGACCGACAACTCTGACCTTCTTCTCCCATTGCCTTTTTTTGCCCATTCTGGAGTGAGTATAAACTTTTAGAGACCACTTTTATCATCCGTATATTCCCTTTCTTAACCTAACACCACTTTTCACATTTCTTATTATTTAACTTTCTTCTGCATTGCATCATTACAAATAGCACCGGAGGCTGCTCACCTTTCGATCGAAATAACACCTCCAGCGCTCAACTACTCAACTAGGTCAACCACTAAAAGTTTTCTCCTAATTTCAGTAAATGTTGATCTTCAGAAAAGCTCGCGGCGGCTTACCAGGATACTTTTATATATCTATAGCATATTCCTCGCCCTGGGTAAGCCGCTAAACTGCATCAGTCATGCTACTGAGAGCCTTACCCCAGAAATGGCCTGGTGGCTCCGCAAATGCCCCTACTGGTAGAGACAGTCTTCCGATAGCATGAAAGTCTGCTCATGGGTCTCTAGACTAGCCAATACATGAGATAAGAGAAGGAAACTCAGATTTCAAATCCCCCTGCTGCCTTGTAGGGTATGCCTCTACAGGCAAAGGCTAAGAGAAGATAACTCTGATTCCAAATCTCTCTCTCAATCCGCATCGACCAGCGTGGGAGAGTAGGCCAAAAAACCCAGTATGCAAAGTTCAAAAAGGAAAAGACAGCCAGACAGGACTAGGTCGTCATCAATCTACTGGTCCAGCAATAAACAAAAAACAATTTATGTCAGGACACTTCTAGAAGACGCAAGGATAGAAGTACCAGAAGAACACCTACTTGACATCAGATTGAAATGGGATGTAATAGGCCTAATCAAAGTAAGAAGACCAGAAGAGAGATTCATCACCCTGAACAGTGTACCACATAGAAGCACAAAATGGACAACAAGGAGTTGGATTTTTTATACATAAAAACTTTAAAAGTAGCATCATCGAAGCTAAATAAAGCAACAGCAGACTAGCGACACTCAAACTCAAGACCAACAATAAATTATTCTTAAACCTCATACAAGTTCATGCACCAACAGCAAGCAGCCCTCTCGGAGAAATAGAACAACTTCATGAAGAAGTGGGTAGACAACTTACAACGGACTGCTATTGCAATATAATGATGGATGACTTCAACGCCAAGAACGGTATAAACCAAGACCAACACGAGATCCCAACAGGAGCATTTGGAAGTGGAAAAATGAACGAGAGAGGGCACATCTTAAGAGAGTGGGCAACAGAAAATAATGAACACTTTCTATAAGAAGAAAATATCGAGAAGATGGCGACATGGCAGAGCCCAGATGGGAAAACAAAAACAAAATCGTCTACATACTAACGAACAAACCAAACATCTTCACAAATGTCAAGTAGAAGTATCACTACTAAGTACAAACTGCTAGGCATGGATGACAAGATCTCTGTGACTGAGAAACCCCTGGCATGGCAGTTCAGAAAGAAAATGGAATAATTGACTTGTCCACCAAGGTGCCTGGGATGTAAGACAGCTGAGAAACAAGGAAATTGTTTTTTTTAAAAAGAGTGGTATATAAAATTAACTGAGCTCGGTGGGAATCTGTTCAAACGAACCGTACTATCAGAAATAGAATTTCGGAACATATAAACGTTAGTTCATCCTTTGTTTACCAACATATGTGTACTCACAATGACCACGTAGCGTTTAAATGGCCTATCCTCCACTCTGAACCAAATTATTTTAAGAGACTGGCTCTGGAGTCTTTGGTTATTAAATGCACGAATCATTTAATGAACGGTTGAGCAGGCAAAAATACTATGGCTTTCTTGTGACTGCGAGTGCTGGGTCGATCGATTTCCTAACTGTTTTAACTGTTTTAACTCTCTCTCTCTCTCTCGTTTGTTTTCTTTGATGTTGCATTGATTTCTTTTATGTACCGCTCAAAAGTTGTTGTGAACTCTTATCTCTCACTCAATTAGCTCGCTAAGATGGTCACTCATTTCCGAGAGACGTTTTTGCATATGGCGGCGTTCGATTTCTGCCCAGAAACACTGCGACTTTCATTCTCAGCAAATGGTTTCAACCAGAAGGGTGCATGACGTAACGCGGATTGAATGGTTTGTGTATTTCTTGCTCAGTCTGCATAGCTTAGTGATCAAAGACATAATTTAACAATTGTTTTTCCACCACTGCGCTATTCTCGTACCATATGTCCTCTTCGTCGATAAAGGATGTATTTATACGCTTCCAAAGTCGGCATTTTGACGAGTTTATCTTGCGATGTACTTCTCGGATAAAGCCTTAGGGTACTGAATAATGTTTGTTCCGGCCGTAAATACGTCCCTCAACACTGTGCTTTTGTTCCGTTTCACGCTGTTTTTTCTGTAATCTTCAACTTTTCTTATGTATCGTTTACCTTCAAATTCTTTTATTACAAAATCTTTAGTTTTCATGGTTGCGACCTCTGCGGCAAAAATATAATTGTATATCGAACTCAACAATCAACTGTATTGAAGTTGAGTTTGAGCTATCTAATGTATTTTTTATCTTCCTGATATATTCCTTATCAATTTGGTGGTATCTGCTCCTTACTTATGCGATTTAATTAATTACAAGTGTACCTTTTTTGGTGTACGTGTCTGCCATATTCTTTTTTTATGTGCTAGAATAGTATCCCATTTTGCGCTTTATACAGAATTAATGACATTCTTGTAATATTATGGATAATAGAGGTGACCAACTATAGATCACGAGAGTGCCTTTGGTCCTCCTTTTCAGTATTATATTTTTTTGTTAAATGCAGAATAAAATGTTGTTTTATTATTATTATTTGTCAATATGGGAGCTTGATACAAAACGTTTACAATATCTACATATATGCTGATCCACGGATTCCTGATAGTATCGCTTTAGGCCATAACGTATATATACTATCCAAAGTCCCCTTTATGACTTAGCTTCATAGAGGCATTGTCCAGCTCAGCTGTGATTTCCTTCGATACACTTGTCAATATGTTTGTGCTAAGTTCGGATTTTTCTAGGAATTCTTTGAGTGCCTTCACAGCATATCTGGTTTGCTTTGTGGTTCCTTTGGTATATATTTATTTTCCTTTAGTACCTCAATATCAGCGTTGTCAGATGGGTGAATAATGCGTATCATTATACAATATACTATATATATAGCGTGATAAAGGAAAAATGGTATACTAAAATTGGTTAACGAATATGTTGACCCCATACTATAGGTGATTGACTTTTAATGTAAATTCAGATTATTTTATGAAGTTAAAATGAATATGAGTTGGATAATATTGAGGTGTTAGAATGAATATGTCGATGAAGAAATCATTCAAAATGATCAAAAAAGTTTAATCTCAAGTTACTGTATACCATCTTCAACGATAAATCAAACAAGTCACATTAGGCGATTAAGGTGTCTTTCGGATAAAATTGAAAGTGCCCTTATTAACAAACTGACAAACTATCATTTTATCGCTATATAAGACGCATTTAGAAACTATTTTTTCGATTAAAATAATAGGAGTTGCGATCTATGCCGCAGTACAGTTTATAATCCCAATTTCACATTTCACATATAAAAATAACGAAAAAGTCGTTTTTGAGGTGTAATTAAGGATGATTACAAATACACAATCTTACAACTATTACAAGATTAGTAACAAGTACATTGGATATAAGTACTACAAGGCTTAATATGTGACAGTACGGGTCACATGTTGATCCCAGTCATCAATTTGCCCGGTCAGTAGTTTTAATCATTTAAAAGACAATCATGCTATTTTATGACACTTTTTGTGCAGACGCACAAACCAACAGATCATCCACACATACTGTATACAATAGATTAACACAATCGAGTAGCAAACAAAAATCTGGAAATGAAGGAACACAGATCATCGTTAAATTATAGGCCCAAAGAAATTAACGTAGATGTAACGCGACGTGTCCAGCAAATTATGATTTTGTCTATCAATCGTATATGCCTAATGGGAGACGTTTTAATTTTGTCAGTATATTATGTGTCATGGGTTTGCGCGGCGTATATGGCACAATCTGGTATCACACGAAAGCTAAGAACATGCTCTATTTGACGGAAATTCAGGAAATTGTAGCTATCTGGCAAAATATATACTTTATAGAGTGACTTTCTACCGAAATACGCATAAAATAAACTACAAATCGCGCACTCGCAAAAACAATATTGAACGTTTTCACACCATTTATATACATTTACATATATTGTACATTTAAAGAAAGTAAAGTACTGTGTAAACAG
>JAUYWV010148967.1:0-10191 GCA_032274565.1 Nematoplana nigrocapitula
ATGGAATGGCGATGAGTTAATGTCTTATGATTCCCTTTTACAGAAAAACCTGGTTCGCCAAATTAAATTGGTCAACTTCAGAACCATCTAAGATTAAGGAACCTTTCACAATCTTGACCGTTCCGTGTGGATTTGAGGTGCGAAGGAATTTGGCTTTGGCACGAAAACGTGCATTTTCGCTACGGGTGCGAGGCCCTTCGTCGTAGTTGAGGAAGATATCTTTAATCTTGACATTTCTGGCTGTAGTAACAACTTCTTTCTTGATTTTTTCAGAATTGAAGGATACCCGAATAGGTCGCGGTTTGGTTCCTTTCTTACCAAGACGGACTGGAAATATGTTGGTTGTCGCGATGTTCATGTTTAATTGATTGGAAACTGGCCTTAATGTTTCGATTAGATTTTCGTTGGGATCATTTGGTTCCTTGATACCATAAATAATGGCATTTTTGGAACGACTTTAGTTCTCGTGTTTCTCGATAACGATAGCCTGGCGTACAATGGTATTTCGTAATGAATCGATAACCTCAGATTGTTTCTTTATTGTAACGCGTAGATCGTTTAATTCGTGTCGAATATCCTGACGAATATCTTCACGGAGTTTGTTTATTGATTCTTGATGCGAAACGTTTAGTTTATCGATTGCTTCTTGAATGATCGCTTGGATGTCCTCCGAGCCTCGCCGAGCATCCTTGAGTTGAGTTTCCGTTATCGATTTTTCCTCCAGCGTAGAGAGAAGTGGTGGCTCGGTAGTCGATGCACTGCCGCTGCGTAAAACGCGCGAAGAATCGGCGATCGGAGTTTTACTCATGCAACACGTGGATATCTCCGATCTAATCTGCTGTCAATAGAGCTGCACCGTAATCGAAATGTAGAAAAAATGCCGATAACTCCCAAGTTCTTTTGAGAAGCCGACGACGACACGCACCACGATATAGCTCAAACGATGCTGGATCTAATGATCCAAAAATGTCCGCAAAAGGTAGTGATAATCCGAGACTAGTAATGAATAAACCGGAGCGAGAAAAAAACACGACCGTTCTATTTGTACTACTTGTTGTGTTTTTCGTGAGATAAAGAGTGTAAGGTATACCTGTACGAGCTTTTAAACTTTGCATTCAGATATATATAAAAATTTTAAACCGAAATTGCCAAACATACTAATGAACTAAAAAGTTTACTGCGCACAAAAAACTTCCATAACCTGTGCTTATTCGATTTGATTCGTTTTATAATAAAATATTTGCTAATGATTTTCATATCACTTGTAGATTTTCCTCATTTAGGTTTAGAAGAGGAGTTCACTACATTAATTCGCTATAAAAGCAAAATAAATTGCAATGAGCTAGACACCCTCATGTGACTGCACGAAGACTTTTCGCCTCGATGGGGTGATTTAATACTCAGGCGGTAAAATCAATCTCCTTATATGCGTGGCGAAAAAGCTCCTCTAATCACTCGTAACACAATGTACTATACTTAAAGTTATCAGTTTCCGTGTTAGGGGGTCTTGATATAATTGAAACCCACTTACCGGAAGGCCAATTTTTTTAAAATTAAGGTCATACCCCTACAAATAATATTTGCTAAATTGCTTCTTGAAATTTGACTATACCAGTTTATGTGTAATTTAATAAAATATGAACAGAATAATTTCGTTGTTTCTAGAGAGAAAGCAGTTGTTTAAATCTATGTACTATAGAGTATGATTACAGCATTTCCGCTAAGTGGGGTGTAATCGTCACGATAGATGTAGAAAATATAGCCGACGTACATATCTATCCGATAGAGATATTTAAGATACAATTTACTGAGTGATTTAGAAAGCCCAGCTGCTTGGTCTTTTTGTAACTTATGGAACATTGAAATTTGATGACATTCTAAAACGGAAATACGTACTACAATATTATAAAAGAAAATATAAGTTTTCCACATTTTATTTAAAAAACACGGTTAAGAATTTCTTTCTACAAATTCCCTGCCTACAAGGTCACATGGCTATATAAGATTATTAAGATAAAAGGAGGATGAACAAAGTAATATCTACAAACATATACATAAAAATATTCTGGGCCGTAACTACCATTAAAGTCAGTCTTGTTTGTGCTCTCCTGTATATACAGGGGGTGGCGAACGATAAAAGAAAAGAATAAGACAGAAAAGAAAGATTGAGAAGAGAAAAATTACAGATAAAAATATGTAAATTAGGAATTCGTGGCATTTGTTTAGTGGACTGACTACTGGCAAGCAATTGTATCCGGAATAACTAAAATGTGATAATGTAATTATTGCTACAGAAACAACAATTTTGTCATCTTGTTGATAATAAAAAGCAATTCTAGGCTTCTCGTATTGCCTCTAAAATTTTGACATCATTGTCACGTTTTTGTATAAATATTCTATAGTAAAAAGTTTGCTCACACTCCATACTATTGTCATATACTCATTATAAGTCTTTTCCATTCTCACTTTTAAATACACCTAATGCTTTGCGAAATAAACTAATTGGAGAGATCGTTGTTACTACAGTATATCCGTAATGCTGGTCTCCACGTTTGTAGTTTGCTAATAATTACTTATCTAAACGCGCACAATTGTTCAAAATTTAGTGTTTCATTTTCTTAAATGATGTATTATCTTTTTCACCGTTATCTGTTTTTCGCTATCATGGAGCGCGATTCGACTATATTTGACAATATATAAATGTATTGTAGGTTGAAGTGTTTTTTTCATTTATACGGAATCTTGCAGTAATTTATATAGACACATTCTATCGCGACATTTTCAATATACATACTACAGGGACTAATCTAATTTAAGTGTCGTAGCCAGGATTTATAAAATGGAAATATATGCAATCAAAATTGTAAGCTACTCAATCAATGTTGACAACAGCTGTTCAAATTTATAATGCAGTTAACCTATTTTGACAAAATTTTATATTTATGTGGTAAGTCACAAACGAACACAAAACAGGCACATGTATGCATTGAAACGCTAAAAGCATTATAATTTAATGATCAAGAAGTGGTCTTCATAAGCAGCGTGCAACTTCGCGATAAAACCACGGACTTTTTCGCGGGTCAATTCACATAGAGCGCATGAAATCATCAAACAAGGTGGGTTTCTCTGTATGCAGTCAAGATTTTCACAGTAGCCTGAGCATTTGCCGCGTCCAATCTATAGGATCCAAATCACGCAGTTACCTTATAATCCCAAAGCATTGCTCACAGGGAAGTTGAGGCGAATATGGCGCATCAAATCGACGAATTTTGTGAATGTCCTTAACAACTTGAAAGTTATCAAGATATATAACACAATTATCATTTAGCAAAATGTCCCAGGCAAATTTGTTATGAAATTCTCAAAGTGGGCAGCAGCGCCTCGAATATACGTCTCGTGATGGACAATTGTACAATTATCGTTGACGCCAGAACAATGTTGGCATTTTTGCCTTTTGCATTCCTGAGCTTGACAATTGCTCTGGAACCGATCCGACTATGTGCTGGCAACCATCGTGTATACAGATTGTATTCACATCATAGAAATCGGATTTTTATAAAAAATAATTAAAATAGCTGTGCCGCGCAATCCGATTTCTATGATTCACATTCATCCAAGTAAATTTTACTGGGTAGTTCCTGTTGGTATTCCAAGAAAAATGTTCGCCTCTTATTGATATTTTCGGGTATGTTTCTCTTTGCTAATTTTAAGCTGAAAGTTTGGCCTTCCAGTACACGAGCAATTCTGGTTTCAGAAATCTTTCTATCTACCGTTTTTTCTCTTTAATTGTCGAAGAGTATATAGTGAGTTTTCTTCAACCAGTTCCACCAGTCTGGCCACCAGATTCGCATTAACCTTTTCTCTTCCTTCCCGCAAACCACCACGAGGTAATTTTTATTCTCGACCACTTCTCACGAAGTCAATATGGCGCAGTGTGGCGTTCAGATTTCTATGACTCCCAACAAACTCGTTTCACACAGACTAGGCATGTTGTGACGCCTGGTACTGCACTGGCTTCGAAAAGATCGATCTCGCTTTGATTTGAGGTCCAATCAATTCACCGTATCTCGAAAAACCTCGTGCCTCACGCTGGCTATACGGCACTGAATATTGTGATGTGAAATGGGGATTTAACATAATTTTGAGTCTTAGGTTGAATATGTTTTTCATTATTAAAAATTAAATTGAAATAAGTTTACAGGGATTTTAAACATATTTTGCATTTGATATTTTAAAGTCTTTTTAATGAGTAATCCGATTAAAATAACATAACTTGTTTGAAAATTATATTATTTTAAAAATGTAAACAAAATATTGGATTTTTCTTAAAAACGTATTTTTAATACTCATTTTTAGTTCAACTTTCATAGTTATTAATGCATCTACATATGGTAGAAATTTATTTTCTTTATATAAATAATAATTAAATTAACGGTGTAATCGCCAGTTTTATCAAAAGGTTAACGAAACTTATCTTTAAGTCGACTACTCATACTAAAGCTCGTTTCACTGCCCGTCTAGTTAACAATTCCCTGAGATATCATTGCACCTCATCAATTTTTACAATATTTGTTGTGATTTAAACTTAGCAGAATTCTAAAATCAATTGTTTTTCTTTTTACAGTAACGGAGGCTTGGGACGAGGAAGGATGGCATCTACTTCATTTCAATGTCTCCTACTTTTCTGATTATGAGGAGGAGGTCACTGCGGAACTTCGTCTTTTCCGTAGAGCCCTTTCTCCTGCCCTATTACGTAACATAGGAAATGGATCTACAGTTCAACGCGTATCGCTGTTTTTCCACCAAGATGAGGACAATCGGTCCGAAAAAGGCCCGGTGGACAGGAAGGCGATACTTCGGTCGACATCACTGCAGAATAAGCCACTCGGTGTTCGTCATTTAAATGTGTTGGAAAACGGTTGGCTATCGTTCGATATCAGTTCAGTCTTGGGGCGTTTGAAGGCTCTCGGTGGGCGTCGGGTGGGAAAATTCCTTCTCACTATCAACAACAGTGTGCCGGATCAGTTTCGCAGCAGCGGAAGCAGCCGCCATAGTTCACCACTTCCTGCATCTTTCCAACAGCAGGGACATCTAAGATTACGCCGAAGTGTTCCGGCTTTCCCTTCGGGAGACGGCGGTGGTCAGCAGGCGGCTTCCGACTGGCCGGCAGTATCTCCCCAGATGATTACCTATCACGGGGACAAGCAGATTCGGGCGACGCGGAGACAGCAAGCCAAAACCAGCCGGAAGCACAGAAAACGCCGCCGGAGACGTCGTCGGAAAAATCGAAAGCGAAAGAACTATTCGGCTACAGCTGGGAACTCCGAGGTGTTGGCGACTAGACCACGAAGGCATCAAAAACGCGATCTGCTAGATCAGCAGGTAATGAAAATGAGCTGTCAACGTCGGGATCTCTACGTCGACTTTGATATGGTGGGTTGGAGCGGTTGGATCGTTGCCCCGATGGGTTACAACGCCGGCTATTGTAAGGGCAAATGCCCCTTTCCTCTATCGGACTATTTCAATGCGACGAATCACGCCATCATACAACTCCTGGTGCACGAAATTCGGTCCGACAGGGTACCGTCACCCTGTTGTGTTCCGGCCAAACTCATCTCCCAGTCCTTGCTGTACACGAACGAACATAATCTTGTAGTTCTGAAGACCTATGAGGATATGGGTGTCAAACACTGTGCCTGCCGATAACACAGATAGATGTACTGTATGTTTATGTACTTCGACAATGTGATGACGTGGATAAAGACATTTTGTGAGAGGTCAGTTGGCCTTACATAGTAGAGAAGTCGACGATGTCCTTCGCTGAATCACTCCATCATACGCACACATATGACGGTGTTTTGCAATTTTGTGTTTTGGGGAATTTGACGATTTTGATTGAAACATGCTCCAAAATTCAGCACCGTAATTCAAACATTCGAAAGAATTCACTAAACATCTCTCGTATAATGTTTTTGGAATAATTCTGCTGAAAATTTAAAACTTTCATTTTCTACAAAAGACCACCAGCTTTTAATGAGGAAAAATTTCAACAAATTTGCAAATCAAGCGGATTTTTTATTTACTCCACAAAAGAAACAGACATAGTCCTAATTTTGTATATACACAAATTTAAACAATATCGAATATTTACTGTAACAACTGACGCAGTTTTTACACCTGGTTACCAGAGATGTCCAAACAGTAAAACATAATTATTTTATTTGAACAATTTAAATCAATTTATTTTGTACATAAATTAACACGTCCATGATTTGTGTTTTGTGTATAGAAAAGGTCATCCTTCTTATTATCGCTTATCTACCTACATAAACTCAATTAAGTTCAGTGTAGCTCATACTTCCATCTGCTGCATTGACGATTATCTGCCGCACGAAAAATCTCTTGATATCCGAAGTCAATGGAGAGGTGAGGTGAGATGAAATCTCACACAGAGGCATTTATTTTGTTTATTATATGTGCAGTCTTTCGTATATTCACGCGAACACTCACACGACGAATATTTATTTGATCAGTATTTTGTCGAGCACCTGTTCCTCCTCTGTCAAGTCTTAGCTATATACCAAAAAGCAAGCACTTTACCTTCTTCTCATCACTGTCACTCTGCATATATTGTATTGTATTGTATGCCATGTAACTCCTTCCAGTCAACAATGTACAGTTTTTTCTTTTGAAATAAATACACATGTATGAACGCACTTCATGCAAGCACGCCACGATCCCATAAGTATTCAATCATCTCATTCAGTCAACAATATCATCTCATTAGCCAAGCGTCGCCAATAATTTAGAAGAACACGAACTCTACTAAAGTACTCGTACAGTATATGGCGATCACCATTGCAACTACCTAGAATAAGTACAGTACATTAGACATGATTTCCTGCTGTATTGTTATTCTGAAAAATATACTGTTTTTTATTGTGAATAAATGGAAGTGATTGTAATTATTTTCAGCTATACAGTTTGGGCAAAACAGAACTATCAACGATATGTAGATATTTTGATCATCTTAAAATAATCACTGTCAGGCATTTCTGCCATTAATCGAACTCATTGCCAGTTAGTTGATCAATTACCTTCTTTTATTTGGGATCACTGGTGATGAATATAGCAGACTTATGACTTTTCTTGAGATATCAATCCAGATTTCTGCAATAATTCTGCGGCTAAATTCGCACTGATGTAGGTATTGTGTATAGAAAAGGTCATCCTTCTTATTATCGCTTATCTACCTACATAAACTCAATTAAGTTCAGTGTAGCTCATACTTCCATCTGCCGCATTGACGATTATCTGCCGCACGAAAAATCTCTTGATATCCGAAGTCAATGGAGAGGTGAGGTGAGATGAAATATACAGTTCCAGGCGTAGACGCTGAGCTCCATTTCTAAGAACTTTGAAAATTTCTCCTCAATGCAGTTTCGATCAGTAACACATAGCAAGATCATAGCAGGTGTTAGGGAGCAGTGTTGTTGTTGTTGATGTTGCGGACTTTTTGGCGATACCAGGGTCAGATTGTCTAGTCCTTGAACGCCCGGCGCACATACCACAATATGGCTCGGTCGTCCATCATCTCTTCAAGCTCCTCCGACAGACCACTTGCCTCTGCCTTCCTCCTCAGAGCCGGACGCTTCAACCAGTGGTGCTTACTCATATTCAGTGACCCCCAATAACTGCTTTTTGTAATAACTGTCCAGGGGCAGTGAAATCGTCTTTGATGGGCCAGCAAGACTTGTTTCTTGCGATTCGTTGCAGCTCTGGTTATTTTCCCATCATAGATCCTCCTGTCTCTTTTCTATAGTGGGCTGGATAGTATTCTATCTTTTTCTTGGTCCATATTTTCGCCACACCAAATTCCATTCCAACCTCTTCCTAGTCCATGTCCTAACATCCTTCTCAGCTTCATCCGCTCTCTCGTTCCTGTTCACTCCCACGTAACCCGGCACCCACTGCAGCACTACTCTTCCTCAATGAGCCTGACTTACCAATTACTTCCTTAACTCTTCAATTTATGTATTCCTGCTAGGAGTTTCTTCTTTTAGCGGTTTCAGTAAAGCTTGAATATATCAGAGAAGATCAAGATGTCTTCGTCGCCTTCCTCCCACGCTTATTTCACTGCGAATCGCATCGCGACCGTTTCCGCTTGGAACTATGTACGTTTTGATTCTTCCTGCGGGTTTCTTCTTACGTCGTTCATCCTCACGCAGCTCGCTCCCGCCCGTCCACCCATCTGTTACAAAAAAATATTTCTCCTCCTTTTCCTAAATCGGTCACCACCTTCTCCCAGGCATCACTTAGCTTCCCTTCTCCATCGGCTTTTGTGACTCCAGCCAGTCCTACCCGTATCTCCCCACCCGCACTACCCACACCTCTACACGGCTCCTGTCTCACCCAGTTAAAATTCCCCAACCTCACTTCCAGGATGTCTTCACTTACCTCTCTAGGATGTTCTCTCCATCCTTTATTTTTAACATTTTTTTTCATATATGCCTTTTTCTCACTTAGCGCTCTCCGAGGGTCGATGTGTCTCCCTCTCGAATCGCACCCGTTCGAAACTGACCACTGTCATTTTTTTGGCTTCGATTTCCACTGGTTCGATCCTTGCTTCCGCAAAGACCGTTGCAATGGGTGCTGATTTGCAAAGTCTGGTAATCGCACGTGGTGCTTTTCTGTGGTCTCTTTCCCGTTTTTCCAAGTTTGTCTTTGACAATCACGGGATCCGTATAAATGCTGCGTACAAGATGCCTGATTCCACCATCGCTCGGTAAACTGGTCTCATTTCATCCATTCTCCAGTCCCATTCTCTTCCTTCGATTGCTCTGAGAATCCTGTCTTCTTCTTGATATTCATCACCACTTTCTCTACTTGTACATTGAACACCAACTTTTCATTTATCGTGACTCCCAAGAGCGTTACTGATCTCTTCCTTCCCATATTTCCCCCCTTCTTCTGCCCTCTTTTTTGGACAACGCAGAGAGGGGGTGTTGCATTCATATCTGGATTGTGAACCAATAGGAATCTAAAAGCAAGCCGGTTCGTGACGCTCAAGTTTTACTGTGTCTTCCTTTTCTTATATATGCATTCGTGTTTCAGGTCATGGGTTCACTGAGAAGATTATCGCCTTTCTACAATCTTTGTATGGAATGTTGAAGAGTAAACAGTGAACGCACGGAATGGTTCTCAACCAATTTTGGCGTTAGAGAAGGTTGTCCGTTTGCACCAAAGATATTGAACTATACTTATATGCTATATGTATATAGTATTCCATCTCTCTGCTTAGCACCCTGTCTTTCCAATTTCATGCGTAGCAATGGTGGTTATTTCAGCGTTTGAGAACATTAATGCTGGTGTCACAATTCCCGGACAAGAAGACAACATTATTTTTGTTGATATTATCGCTCTGTTTGCAGATAGCGAGGAGGATCTTTAACTTATAACAGACGGCGAATGGACGAGACCAGTACTGGAGAGATAGGATTATGGATTAGCGTCGAGAAGTCAGAGACGATGGTGGTCTCAATAGAGAGATAATATTAACATCAAGTTGAAAGATGGACAAGAGAACTCGATCAGGTGAATCACGCCCACAAAATGTGATGCACCTTCATCAAACTCGATTCCAAGTATATAATTCCTGTAATGTGATAAAAACTATAGACCGGATATTTTTTTCTGATTGACTTTAGAGTTGGATTTCGTTTTTCGAAGTGCCTGACGGGAATTGCTGTCACTCCCATTTGGTTGCATCCAGAGGTGGCGCTACAGGGGACCATCGGTGACAATGCCCCCGTGTCGGGGCAATCTTAGATTGCTGAAAAATATTATCGGGGAAATGAAATTGTCAGCGGCCAGGTAATGCTGTTATCGATTTTCTACCTTTTTATTTGTACTGCAGCGCTTTTCTACAGAGAAATCAAATCGACCAATGAGTGCTGACTTATACGAGATGCTAATTTCTGTCAGTAATAGCTGTTGAAACAAAAGACTTATCAAAGAAAGAAGTTATTTTCATTGTTCGGTACTTGTTCGAAAATAACATTCATGAAGAACTTGTCGGCATAGCAGAAGCCGATTCTCTGGATGCTACTGGTTTAAAAAATACTATTGTCAGAACATTGAACACTGTCCATGTTGACTTCAATAAATGTGTTGGTCAGGGTTACGATGGAG
>JAUYWV010148989.1:0-10190 GCA_032274565.1 Nematoplana nigrocapitula
TTGGCCCAGCTTCGCACTGGCCACTCCCCCCTCCTCGCTTCGTATCGTTTCCGCATTGGGAAGTCGGACTCCCCCTCCTGCCAGGAGGCCCCGAGGACCTCCATCACCTCTTCATCACCTGCCCCTCTCACGCTGTCCCGCTCAGCCATCTTCGGAAGAGATCCCACCCTCGGCGTCCTGGCCGACGGTGCTCGGGCTTTGTCCTTCCTCAGGGAGATCGGGGTGCTGACGCGTCCCCCCCCCCGACCGGGAATGAGACAAACAGACAGAACCTTCACTAACTGCGGGTGGGGCACTGCCCCTTGTCCACAGCCTACCTGGACCGCCTCTACCCGGCGGTGCACCAGAACCGTTGCCCGAGGTGCGGGGACGACAACGACTCTATTTCCCACATTCTCCTTCATTGCCCTGCCACTTTCTCTTTCGCTCTCACTTTTTCGAACCCTTTCGAGTTTCCTGATCTCTCTATTCTGAGCAATGACCCGGTCAGGGTCAGGGATTTCCTACACGCGGTTGGGTTGCTCACGCGGCCCCTGAATAACCAACCGGCCGCTAGGACACACACACGACGAGAACGGGCTGGCGACGTTTGTCTGGCTCTGGGAGGTGAGCGGGGGAGGAAACGCACCGCCCGAAAGATCAATGTAAGATCCTCTTGACTACAATTCTCGCCGAACATACCATCAACTCCGGGTAAAGGAATGGTGGGGACGAAGAACTTACATTGGCTGCTCTACGTGTGAATGCAACGACGTGGAGGCGGCCAACTTGAGAAGGAAAGGCTGGGGTCCTTCGTCCTCCACTCAGGAGGCCTTGTGGCGAGACTCCTCGCCCCAATACTAGGCCACAGCATCAGCTGACCTCATGGAGAAAAAATAAAGAAAGAAATCTGAGTGAGGCAAACGGAACCCCTGGCCCACCTGACTATGTAGATCTGCCAACCAGCAATCGGCCGGACACTCCATCCCGTCGCCACCGGGACCCACACCGGTCGTCGCTGGACCGGTGACAGCCCCGGCTACTGTGCTGCTGGGGTTGATCGAAGACAGGGGACGGCGCACAGTGGTGGAGTTGGTAACCGGGAGGGCTTGCACGTGGGACGAACCGGCCTGGGCCGTGCTGGTTGTGTCGAAACGGGGACAGATGGTCAGAGCGCTGGTCGGGAGACAGCTGGGCAAGTAGCCGCGGAAGAAGTCGTCCTCGAGGATGGTCATCATGTCGGGCCGGAGGCTGGGCTCGGGGCAGAGCAGACGGCGGACCAAGTTGCGCGCCTCCGAACTCAGTCTTGGCGGAATGGCGTAGTCGTTCTCCCGGATCTTCGTGTATGTGTCCTTTAGAGAGCTCGTCTCGAAAGGCGGCCGGCCAACCAGGAGAGTATAACTGACAAACACGATCGACAAAAGTGTGGCGTCAATTTAGAGAGATACCACTTATAGTAGCATGGAAGTGTGACATCCACAGGGTGGCGAACGATTCAGCACAATACTTTTGCACGATTTTCACAGCATTTTCGCAAGGATTCTTGATTACTTTTTACGATGTAGTACAAGGTTTCATACTGATTTCAATGAGAAAAACTAAAAGCAAACTACAAAAAACGGAAAACATTATTGATGAAATATATTTTGGTGACATTAATGGTATTTGGATGAAGTGTAACACACATATCTGCTAAATGAATTTTACACACTTCCCAAAATCGCAAAACTTGTACAAAAATAAAATTTCGTAAATTTTATTCCAGGATCACTTATAATTTCGCAGGACGTTCCCATGATTTTTGCCGGTTTCGCAGGTCGTTCGACACCCTGATCGAAATCAACCCCGGTGGGTACTTCTTCAGTCTCTTTTGATGAATCGGTGAGATCTGATACGAATATCAGTATATTTTTATCCAGAGAGAATATTCATCGTGTAGTAAGACTTGGAAGAGAATTGCGTGTTCGGCAAATCGGAAAAGAGTATGTACCCCGGTGGTGATTTGGATATCAAACTTCCATACTACTACAATTCAAATACTACGGATACTTGCTAAAAAGTTGGCTTCCAGATATACAACAGTCGGTTGTCAGATGATACTCATCTTTTCCTATTCAGTTTCGTTCATCGCCTCTTCTTACGCTCTATCCGGTGTCTCCAGATACCAAGTCTTCTTCTAATTACCATTCGATCATTTCAACTTTACGTTAGTCTAGCCATGAGGAAGGAAAGGCTGCGATTCTGTTGTCAATCACGTGACGAACGACTCAAACTACATGCAATTATCTCACTTTTAGGGTCCAGCCACAGTATCGTATTCTAGCCGTCCTTGGTGGAGGACACGTACTGTATACTTTACTACTTTAAACTGAAAGAACGAAGAGCTGACATATACCAGTATGCAAATAAGCAACACGGTAAAAATGCAATGACTTACACAATGCAACCAAGAGACCAGACATCCACCTCAAAGCTGTGCCCCTTCTTGCTGAGAATCTCCGGGGCGATATAGTTGGGCGTACCGCACAATGTCTTCTTGCGTTCCCCATCGAAATCTACCCGAGTCGCCAGGCCGAAGTCACCGATTTTCAGGACCATTTCGCTGTTGAGGAACAGGTTGCCCAGCTTGAGGTCGCGATGGATCACTTTCTGTTGGTGCAAGTTGCAGCAGCCGAGGATGATCTGGCGGACAAAATAGCGCGCCTCCGGTTCGCTGACACATTTGCGCCGTTTGTGCAATTCCATCAGCGACTAGAGGGCACAAAGAAGAGACTGTTTGAGAATTCGAACAAAATCAATGACAACTCAAACGTGGCGGATATTCTGCAAGGTGGTGACAACGACATAGAAACAAACTTACTCATCATATTTCCTAATATGAAGCTTGAGCTGGGCTGGCACTCGAAGCAGCTGTATGTTTTTTCGTTAATTCTTTTCATAATAAAAGCATATATGGCATCATCACACTGGCCTCACCACCGCAAAGACCGATAACGACAGGGAATTTTCAAATGCCCAAAAAGAAAAAACCATGCATTTAAAGCTGCTGACAAAGTTCCGCTTGCTGTTATAAAGTGATCGACAAATGTGCAAAGTTTTGGTCAAATCACTGACTATAGTCTATAGCTATCAATAGAGAAATACAAACATGTCATAAACATTGTAAGAGTTTCTTTATTTTTTCAAAATTTAAATGTTATGACGCAAATATATTTATTTGCTGATTGTACCAGGGGGCAATCTCTATGTTATTGATAAATATATTCTTATGAACCATAGAGAGATGTAACATAGTGATGAAAAAATCAAGCCCGTACGTCATTGCATAGCTTCAGAATTTAAATTTGAAAATTTAATGTAAACAAATTTGATTTCAGATGAAAATTGGCAGCAATGCACTGTGCTATGAGGAGCTTTAATGTTGTTTCATTGTGTTTGGAGAGTATTTTAACGTGCACATAAGACATACTCCTTTATTTGTACATTTCCCCCATTTTGCAACAATTTGACAATACATTTTAAAATGTAAATTGCGAACCTATCCAAATGATATACGGACTTGATTTTTTCATCCGTATCTTAGATGTTTCTACGATTCATAGAAATGTATCGATAAATAACATATGTAGAGTAATGCTTTCATAGAGATTTCGTGAATATATTGAGCCCCCCCCCCCTGTATGTTATATGGTATTACTTTCTGATGCTGAACGAGTTTATCGACAAACGTTCAGAAACAAAGACCGGTAAGTCCAACAATGATGCGTCCTAGTACCCTCCTTTCCTTGCTCCCGACAAAGACCTTCCGAAAAACAATCTATTTTTTCCAAGCTTATTTGCAGTCATACTACTATGAGTAGAGTGACATTGTTAAAATATTAAAATAAAATAATAAACGGGGATGCATTTAAATGTAGTCATTATCTAAAATGGAAATATTTTCACATCAATTTGCAACATTTACATTCTCTGTAATTCTCTGTTTAAAGAAAAAATATTACAAACTACTATCCAACTAAGACTAGACAAATAACTCAAACCCGCAATCTTCTATTAGACCTCATCATACGAGGACGCATCTTAAAATATATGACGTCTATTCTATAATCAATATTTTAATGGTTTTGTAGAACTTGTGCTCCAATTGCATTATTTGACTGTAATCAGTTTTCATGTTACATATATAGTGTCTTCCTCCAATATACCTAGATAAAATTATGCTTACGAATCGCAAAAAATGTTTGGATTTATTGCAATGGATTTTTTATTGACGCTATTACCTGTCTGGCGCACAATTCCAGCAGAATGTAAATATTGTCCACATCCTCAAAATAGCCATAAAATCCGACAATGTGTTCGTGTTTGAGAGTCCGATGAATATTGATCTCTTGAGTCATTTTCTCCTGTTGGGATTGCTTGACAAGTTGCGACTTGGCGACGATTTTCCCCGCATAAACGGCATTGGTGGCCATGTCAATCAACTCGTAACACCTCGCAAAGCCGCCCTATAAAATATTAGAGAAGAAAAGAGGACACTGTATTAATAAATAAGTACTGTTCTATGACAAGAAACGCCTTAATACCTTTCCCATAAATTTCCCTTTTCGGTACTGCTTCTGGTGCCTGGCGTCATAGATAATTTCCGGAACTTCTTTAGCTCGCACATCAGCCTTGGATGCCGGTTTAGCAGCCATTCTGCACAAAAGTAATAATTAAAATAGGTATATAAATATATACTCCTTGTAATCGACATTCACAGTATTATCGGTGGATCAACCAAGCATGAAAAAATACAAAACGGAAGAAAATTCTTAATATGTTAATTAAAGTTTGATTATAACTAATATAATCTGAACTTGTGGAAAACTATAAAGACTTCTGTCTGCTTATTGTAATTTGCTGTAAAAATACCAAAATTATGCGGCTAAAATGAACAACAAGGGCTTAGATTCACACAGCTGTACTACAAATCAGCACACATAACCATTCAAACTTTTTTGCTAATTAACAAAGTTTTATACCTAAACATTTTATGTAGACTTTTTGCTGAAATTTATTCTCAGCCCATTGACCCAGTTATTAAGTACTGTTACATTCTTTCAGTTCTTCCTGGTGCTGCTAAAGAAAGAGTTAGTCATAATCATCCATCTTAACGCATAGTATGCTGAAGTACTGCATAAATTGAAACGAGGTTTTTTGCAGCATTCTTGATCACATATGAGCAATGAAATGGGCAACAGGTCATAAAAAAACATGCCCACCAAACACTCTACAGATGTGTGATCAACATGACATTTATGTGATAGTTACACAGAGGTGGGCACCAGCATCCACCGTTTAAGGCAGTGGCCACAGGAAGAGATACCATCAGCAGGACAGTTTTCAGGCATCCTGATGGACATAAATAAAGATGATGCACCACACCTGGTACTGTCCATTAGCACCTAGTTTTTGGACACCTACTGAAATTAATCATGAAAGGTTTACCTAGCAGAGCATTAAAACAAACATTTATGTTAGACCCATCTACTTGTACGAAACATTGTTTGTC
This sequence comes from Nematoplana nigrocapitula, assembly GCA_032274565.1. Lineage (NCBI taxonomy): Eukaryota > Metazoa > Platyhelminthes > Proseriata > Nematoplanidae > Nematoplana > Nematoplana nigrocapitula. The sequence goes on from JAUYWV010148989.1 coordinate 5,531, forward strand.
AATATCTGCATTATTGTTCGATATAAATGGGTTTCTGGGACCTATTGCTTTGGGAGTTTATTTCGTATTTGTGAGACCTGGAGTACAAGTGGGATATGGTTCTTTCTCCTGAGCTTAGGAGAGTGTATAACAGGTTAGTGTCTAAGCTGGAGAATGCTATTGTGCAATTCAAAATCCAAAATTGTTTATGCCTAGATAATAATTCTCCAGTCCACTAATTAATGATGAAATCTTATAGTGTTTTGAAATGGAAGGTTGGCTAATTGAAAGACTTCCAACTAGCCTGGACAGACAAGTCAAAGCATCTGACAAGTGTACTGTTTTGGGCAAAACCAACAGACATATCAAAATTTACCATTTGGAGGTTGCCACAGACTTATTCATAACCTCCATATTAAGCCCTGATGGTGGCACTGCTATAAATGAAATCAACAGACCACCACCTCATCTTGCCATTCAGTTGGCTAGCATAAAGATGTGATTGAATATGGATGATAACTGCTGCTAGAATGCAATAATAGCATCAATTTGTTCCCTGGGGAGTTAAGTAGAGTGTGAACTAACACTATAGTGCTAACAGCGAGGTCTTAGCAAATAAAAACACAGTGGGTAGAAAAAACATAGAAAGGGTCTTTAAAAAATACAGCTCTATCTTTCAAATTTTCTGTCATTAGTAGCACTAATTAACCATAGTGTGATGTTTCTATAAAGTAGGTCACCAAATCATGTTAACTTAAGTCAAATTCATCATCGTCATCATAGAAGTTTGACAAACATAACACACTGAATGTGCCTGTTCTCAGCTTTCCTTTTTGAAATGCCAATGCTTTTATTTCCGATGTATTTCCAAATATCATCTCCCCAAGCTTTTCTTTGCCAACCTCTCTCGTTTACTTTCTATCATGCCTTCTAGAACCAAAGCAGGTAGCTGCCCGGAGTATCCTCTCATAACGTGTTCTGCAAACTTAATTTTTCTTTCAATCAAACTTTCAACTAAGCATTTTTTATTCATGTTTTTTCCTTTTAAGACTTTGTCATTGGTCTTCTTCTCAGTCCAGTTTATCTTCAAAAGTCTTCTGTAACACAAAATTTCAAATACATGTAGTTTTCTACAATCTTTTGCTAAATGTCCATACTTTGCAACCATACCATACTACTGAAAATATGTAAGAATGCTTTTAATTTCCAAGGCACTTTTTGCCTTTCCAATTCTTCTGCTTACTTCTTCCTCGCATTTACAATCCTATGTAATCCAGCTTCCCAAGGTATTAATATTCAGTCATTTGTTCAAGTTCTTTGCCAACAACTTTGATTTCACATTTTATCCTTTATTTTTTGTCTATTACCATTATTTTTGTCTTTTTAGCAATCTGGCTCATTCCAAAATCCAAACATTTTTCATTAGGTACATAAAACATTTGCTGTAATCCTTCCATACTATCTGATATTAATACTGCATTGTCTGCAAATCTAATCATATCTCTTATAGTGTTGTTTATGTTTTTTCCTTTTACTTATTGTCATTGTTTTTCTATTCATTGATTGTACTGTAAAATTTATTTCTGAATTTGTGCCCTGGTGGAAACAAAAACAATATTAATTTTAACCCATCTCTGTTACTCAGGACTTTCTTAATTAAATATTCAGATTAAAAATATAAAAAATGCAGCCTTATCTTATATGTTTTTATTTCAATATCTCTGTTTCTCCTTTATTTGTTATAATTTTAGCTGCCAGATTGCAATGCAAGTTTGCTAGTAATCTGAATTCATGTTTTGGTATACCAGACCTTTTCATCATTTCTATTAATTTTCTCAAAAGCTTTTGCGTAATCAATAAAACATAAATAGGTTTTTTTCTTCTTTTCAATTGCTCTTTCAGTTAGTACTCTAGTAAAAAAGATTACTTCATATGTGCCTTTTCCAAGGTGATTCTTACTTATTCTGTTTTCAATTATTGGAGCAATAATTTTCTTGATTATTTAAAGTAGTATTTTTGCTGCATGCCAGATAAGTTGCATTCCATTGGTTTGATTATTTTAGGTATTGGTACAAACACTTGATAAAATCCCGTAGCAGGAGCACCGCGCGGATGGCTGTGATCTCCACAATGAAGCTTGAGCAGTGATCTCCTGCTGGAAGCGAGAGATCCACACCCCAGCCGCAGAGGCTGCAAGAGATGGAGGCACCCGCACCGCCGTTTCTGTGTCGGCCGAGCACAGACCCATCAGTCCACATGGTAAGATGACAAGGGGACAGCCCATCAAGATGAACACTGGAAGTCCTATTACCTTCATGCCAGTCTCCGACATGAAGGATGTTGGCTTACCAGCTAACAACCTGGCTCCCATTTCCTGCACCATCAAGGGCGTCCTGGGACACAACCTGCCTGTCCTGGGAGAAGTGGTTACGCAAATACAAGACTCGATACAAAGAATTGAGGGCACGGTCAGCCTGATCGTCACTCAAAGTGGCCTAATGTGCTGGGTCTGGACGGACTGCGGACACTTCAGATAAAGGTCTCACTGGCCACGTCATCCGAGGGGATACCTGCAGATATTCGAAGCTTGATTCACTAGTGCAGTCAACTCTCGGGAGGGAGGGATATCAAACCCGTGCACTTGGAGGTCATGTTGGAGCCAGTCTTCCGCAAAGTCCGATTAATCGCCTACGGTCTACGACCAGCGGTGGAGCAGAACATTAAGGACCTGGTCCAACAAAGCACTCTCCACCCGGTTGAATCAAGCGCATGGGCAACTCCAATAGTCACGCCTCTGAAGTAGAATGGGCAACCCAGGATATGAGGCGATTTTCCGGGTCACAGTCAATCCGCATATACGGCAAGAGGCTACCACAACTCTGGAGTTAGAGGACATGCTACAAGGCCTAGAGGGATGCAAATACTTTTCAAAGATTGACCTGACCAACGCATTCCTACAAATACCTCTGGATGAGACTTCAAAGACCTACACTACAATCCACACGAGTTGGGGTTTATATCAATACAATTTCCTTCCGTTCGGGTTATCGGTCTCACCCGGTATCTTTCAAGGCGTCATTGATCAAATCATCAAAGGAATTCCCGGAGTACGGGCGTACCAGGACGACATCATCACCTTCGGGAAGACGATCGAGGATCACCATTCATCTCTGCGGCTGCTTCTGCAAGCACTCTTGTGGTTCAATGTACAAATCAACAGTCGGTGTTCAACGTGGCGAAGATCAAGTACCTGGGGTACACCGTTGACGGTCGAGGGATTTCGCAAGACGTAGATCAGGTCCAAGCAAAACAGAGGGCACCCAAGCCAACCACCAAGGAGTAATTGAGGTCGCTGATGGGGTTTCTCCAATTCTACAGCCGATTCGTACCCAACTTCTCGGATCTGGCATGTCCACTCCACTTTTCGACCTGATGGGTCGAGACGATTTCCTGTAGACAACGGAAGTAGACGATGATGAATGGTGTTCTACATGGAAAGGTCCTACAAAGCTTCCAGATTGGGTCGCCATCGGAACTGACTGTGGATGCCTCAGACTACGCTTTGGGGGCTGCATTGGTGCAGAAGGGTCGACCGGTCCTTTTCATTTCCCGGAGACTCTCCAAGGCGGAACAGAACAGTCAAACGCAGAAGGAGGCTCTCGCCATCTTCTGGGCGGTCAGAAGACTTCACAAGTATCTCTTGGGATCAAAGTTTACCATGATCACCGATCATCAGGCGTTGCAGCACATCTTCCGGCCGGACTCGTCAATCGGGAAGGCAACCTCAGCGATGCTCCAACGATGATCCCTGGAACTCTCAGCGTATACCTACGAGATACAGCACCGTCCTGGGAAGCAGATACCCCAAGCCGACTTCCTGTCCAGGCACGCCTATCACGTGGAACCAAATCAGGAGACACAGACGGTTCTCCTCACCAACCCACTCCCAGTCAATGGCAATCTACTAATCAAGGAAACGAAGTTGGCATATGGACCGATTCTCTCAGCCCTCCACAATGGCTGGTCACTGTTGGCGAAGAAGAAGTTTCCCGTGATCTACACTGGACGAGATGTTCTGACCAAGAACGAGGACGGAGTACTTTTGCACAACGATATTGTGGTCATCCCACCTGCCTGTCGGGCAGTCCTTCTGCAACACCTGCATGGTGGTCATTTGGGGCGTGATAAGATGAAGTCGCTGGCATATCTCCTATGTTGGTGGCCCTCGCTCAACCAGGACATCATAAACTTCGCCAGGAAAATGTGACAAATGCGAGGGCAAACCCCGCAACCAGACGAACTGGAAACCATGGCCAATTCCCTACGCCTCAATGCAGCGAATTCATGCTGACTATTGCGGTCCATTTCTGGGGAAGTATTACGCACTGGTCGTACAGCAAGTTCCCTAAAATCTTCTTCACTACTTCCGCAACCGCAGAATTCACCAAGACGGCGTTAAGAAGATTCTTCGCAAGGGAGGGAGTTCCCCAGGTCCTAGTCACGGACAACGGGACCCACTTTGCTGCCAAGGACCTGTAACAATGGCTGAAATCAATTGGGTGTTACTCGGTCTTCACAGCTCCGAGACATCCGTGTTCAAATGGCCAAGTAGAGAATATTATGGTCTGCATCCTCAAAACGGCAGTCAAGGTCAACGAACCAAGGACCCTGAGCGAACTCA
>JAUYWV010149000.1:0-10189 GCA_032274565.1 Nematoplana nigrocapitula
GAAAACATTGGCTAGCAGTCTATCTTAACAATAAAAACGGTGAAGTGTTCGACCCTTATGGACGATTGCCTCCTATATACGACTGCAAAGATGGATGAATAAAATATGTCGAAGCTGGACTTATAAAAAACATTTTATACAAGGCCCACAGTCTACACTGTGCGGAGACTACTGCGTGTTTTTTCTTATGAAACGTTGTTCTACTAATTTACCTATGCATGTTATTAGATGTCGTAAATTTAGATTTACCAATGTCTGTAAAAGTGACACAAAAATGCGAAAGTTTCTCAGAGTGAAGTTTAACAAATAAAACCGTTGTGTCCCAAATGCCTTCTTATTTAGTATACCATAGAAAGGTTCACACTCCTCGTAGGAAATCATTACGATTAGCAAAAGAGGAGAATAATCTCCTGAGTAAAGACACAGTATGAAGATAGAGCATAGCGTGAAATCCGAGGTAGAGTATGTGTAGTAAAATAAATTGTTTATTTTATGAATAAAATAATATCATATAGGTATAATAGTTGCAAGCACAAATGTTCAAGTTCATAGTTAATCTGTCCGCTGGAAGAATTTGAGTTCCACATAAAAAGTAAATGAGTTCCACAAAAATACAGCACATATATTTGGGTTTAGGCCGCTTTGCCTCAGGTTCGACCAACTCGAAAGCGATGGGGTCTGCTTGACGTTTGAGGGGATGTCGTCTGGCTACTCAAGCTGATGATTTCCATAGGGAAGGCTGATGTTGAGAGATAGCCAGGCTCGCTTGTTCTCGAAGAAGGAGAGAGTCTTTTTCTTAAATTGCAGAGTGAGGTTAACATGTCTAACGCTCCCAATGCGACACTGAGTGTGTGACAATTCAACTCGATCCTTGTAGGCTTGCAGGTAGTCCTTGTTTCGAATTTCCCTTTCAGTAAGAGGGAACCCTTTTGTCTCTTGTGGTTCCAACCTTTTACCAAAAACCCTCCACCTGTCAAAATATTTACTCTATGTATAATGGAGAACAGAGTAACACTCAGCTTTTTTTAATATCCTTGACAACAGTTAGTTTCAAACGAAATAATCACTCTGGCGATTCAACAGAATTTGAGATGTTTTATGTATGAGAAATACCAATTAATGTATTAAAGTTGTGTACAGTGTCTTACATTACATACTGAACTGACATGTTTACATGAAATAGACGTTACCTATTGTTTTATGCTGTTGTTGACCAAGAACTGCATGGACCAATTTTATGCATCACATTTGTTTAAAGGAAAAAGTGTTGTTTTGTAGTTGATTTTTAAAAATCTAAATTATTACACACGTTTTAGGACTGAATAATGTTGGCGTTCAATCGGCGAGTTTGCAATTTGTAAGATTGAAGGACAATTCAACATAGAGAAATGAAATAACAATCGTTGAAGTATTGTATGATGGCTCAATGCACCGAGTAGTGTGCGTGGCATCTTGTGAAAAATGTTTGTTTTTTATTCAAACCATTCAAACCACATTGTGCCAGCTCCCCTCGACAAAATCCTGGGTGCCCCCATGCCTTAGACGAATGCGGTTTATCAATAATAGTTATGTTTCAACTTTGTAATTCTACTCGAAATCTATGGAAATATTTATTTTAGATTTTACTTAGATTTATGCAATTCTTATACTTACTAAGATCTCAGTAAGAACATAATACAATTTCCTAAGATACAGTATATATAAGAGTTAAAATAACTAAAATCTTATTCAGAACAAAGTAAGATTTACTACTTTTAATTTTGCCAGGTTAACATCGCAGTGGGGTGGTGTTCTTCTTACACATCTGAAACCAAGACACGTACGGTAGTCGACAAGAGAAGAATTTTCCAAGTCCCATTCCACTGTGCAAGAAAAAGAGGCTAAACCGGTAATGATGGGCGCGCACTGGTGTGGAGAAAGTCTAAAGACACTGTACCAAGCGATATGGTTGAGAAAGAGAGCTACACTCTGCAATATTCAGACCAAGACATTGCACCTTTGGAATTTGTAGAGATTTGAATATGAAATACTGGATAACCTTTTCAGAGGTATGCCTCTCAAAATTGGTTTGTTGAATGCATCTTGATTTAATTAAAATTTATTTTATTTTTTTGTTATTACCTTGATCATTGTGCGATGACATCATATATTTATAGGTGTACTTGGTGTTCTCTCAATTGGAATTATATGCATATTGAAGAGCATGAACATTTGATTTTTAAGAGTATAGTTTTATTATGGTTAACAACAGTCATATAGAATAGCTTTAACTAAACTTAAAGTGTACGAACAGCTTTCGTATAATTTCAAAACTCTACATTATTCTTATATGATCATTTTAAACAATATAGCACAGAAACCTATGAAATATATAAATACAAAAAATGATTAATTTAAATATGGTTTAATAAGATAAGCATAATATGAATAGAAATACATTTAATTCAGTTTGCTAGACTTTTCCATTTTTGATTAACACAGCAAAAGCTAGACAGACTAGACACCAAATAGAATATCCAAAAATGTTTCACATATCATTGATTTCTATGTTGTTAGTAGAACGTCTTCCTGAAACAAATTCTTCTCCCTCTTCGAGAGTTTCTGCAAGCGTCTGACCGTTGGTCTCCGGTAGAAAGATGCTACCGATTCCACCGCATAAAGACAGAACACCCATAATGAGGAAGGGTAGTGGAAGCCAGAATTTCTTCAGCAGCCCGATCTGAGGGGCCAGCATCGCTCCGACTCGAGCCCAGGTGGATCCTACACCCACTCCAACATTCCGAACAACTGTCGGAAAGACTTCGGCAGAATACATCCAAATGACATCAAATGCGATGGTATAAAAGAACTGACCAATTAGTGCGACAACTAAGATTGGGATTTGTAGGGCCTCATTTCCGTACATAAAAGCACAAACCAAACACGCCAATCCGCCCAAGCCAAAAGACACCGCCATAGTAAATCTGCGACCTAGTTTCACCGCGGTAATCAAACCAACAGCACGGGCCGGAATCTCTATGAGGGACATTACTGTCAGATTGACATAAACATTTCCGCCGAGGCCTTCGAGGTTGAGAAGCATAGCAAAATAGCCAAGACTTACCACAAACCAGTCTAGCCAAACAAGAAATGTGACTCGACGAAGGCCAGGGAAACTGAATATATTTGTGAAGCGTACACCTAAATGTTTTACTTGCTCATCATCAAGTAGGGTTTTCAGTGTGAAATCGTTGGGCAAGGGATGTCCATTTCGAATAGCTATCTTGTGTATTGTTTTATCAGCGTCACTAATACGACCTGCTCCCCAAAGCCATCTAGGAGATTCATAAATTAATACATAAAGAAAAAAGATTGTTGCAATAGGCGTCGCCAAAATAACTTGTAGGTACAAATGATTGCGCACGAAATAGCCTACCAGGGCCAACATGCACACACCAACGGCCCAGCCATTTTGAACATTCATCAACCAAATCGTTCGATATTTGGGATCGGTAACTTCAGCAGCCATTGTGAACAGAGTGGCCAATAGACCGCCGTTGCCAATTCCGGCTAGAAAGCGTAGAACCACATACAGCCAATAGTAGGGAGCTACTGCTGCAAGAATGGCAAAAATACAGAGATGCATTCCAGAACTCAGGATACCAACCAGACGCCCATATTTGTCCGAAATAATCCCGTACACAGTGCAACCAATCATGAAGCCGACGAAGAATATTGTAGTGCTAAGTTGGACAAGGAATTCTTTGTCGCACGCGAGTCCATAGGCGCTGCGAATCGTGGAGTCGTACTGATCGGAGAAGAATTCCCACTGACTACACGGCACTCGGACCACCTCATTGGTCACGGTCGAGTTGTACACTATATCACACTTGTCAGCTATCACCCGTGTCCCGTTAGTCCAATTAGTGTCGTTGTAGTCGAGTGGAAGTTTACATCGGTGGCTCATTTTGCCACTGGCAAGCACGGGCAAAATGGTGATGATTGCTGGGTACATCTTACAGCACATCATCAGAAATAGCACCATAATCTGATACTTTCCGGCAGCACCAATCTGTTTGAAAACACCATCCAAAGACATAACTGTTTATTTCGTAAACTGTCAGCAGAAATACTGGAATGAAATTTATTGATGTATTTTTGAACAAATTCAAACACTTGCGATAATTTGTACAACTGTTGATTTCAAGTACACGGACAGGCCTCAACGAAAAACTGCACTTGTCGCAAGAGAACTCGTTAAATTTGACATTGCTATTGCAGCTCTGAGTGAGACAAGGATATCTGGCGGGGGCCAGCTATAAGAGCTTAGAGGGAAAGAACCAGGAGAACGCCTCAATCATGGAGTTGGCTTTGCCGTCAAATACAACTGGTCAAAGCCCACATCCTGGCTCCCAAAGGCATCAACGAACGCCTCATGACGATGCGAGTTATTTTCATTACCTTGATCTCGGCATAAGCCCCGGGTAGTAAGACTTGGGTCTTCTCTGATACACTTGTTTGAGGGCGGTTGTTTAAGGACCCCTCCCCAACTTTGATTTTGCAAAAGTTGGACATATAATTTTTTTAAGAAATGTGCATAGGGTGAGGCCAGCGCAGTGTGAATTGTACAACCGAAACCTGGTTTCAGTTTCGATTATGAAAAGTTAGACATAGAAATATTTTTCAGAAATGTTCATAGAGTGATGCTAGCGCAGTGTAAACTCCTGATAATTTTTGGACTTATTATAAAAGGGTAAATTTTGTTGGTTTAAGTTTCGATTGCAAAAGGCGAGGTCACGGCTTGGAATAGCCAGTGCCTTTGAATTCTGGTCGCGACTATATTATGGTGATATATATGTATTTATTACTGTAGATAGTATATTTCACGCAATATTTGAAGATTCAGTGGTGAGGAGTTAATTTATCTTGAACAAATTGTATCTCTCTTGCCAACGATCTTCGGTCAATAAGTACAATGGGAATCAGACCTCATCTCACAGTTTTGAGTGGTTACATCATCAGTAGTATGAGTTTTCTACGCTTTAGATCACCCCAGCGTGTACCACATTCACCCCCCCCACCCCACCTCCCCTTCCCGCTTGGACTTGTTCCTAGCTACTGCAGTGAGTCACTAATCTCTCACCCCAGTGCACCGTAATAGGATGATTGTGTCCGAGTGTGTTCGAATGTTGTTGTTTCGAAAATGCTTTCGAGCGCGTGGGTCGAGTAGTTGTAAGAGACACGTAAACTCTACCACACCCCTTTATTTCATTTTAACAAATGAAAAGTGAATTCCTAGCTTATCGAACACGAGGAATCGAATGATGCTATTTATGTTCCCATCAGACTACTTATAAGTAGAAATAAGTAGTAGAAGGGGAATTTAACGTTATGTTAACGCGAAGAGTGAATTTCTAGTTTATTGAACACGGAGAATCAACTGGTGCAAAGCGCGCCGGCCCAATGTGTCTCTCTGCTCTGTGTTAATTCTCTCCGATGTATCACTCTCTGCCGAACTCTGTCCGACTTGTTTAACTGTTCGGAAGTAGGGTCGAAGCTCTCACAACTCTGTCCGACTATACCTGACTGTATACAACTTGTTCAACTGTATAGGTTTTAATAAGCATGTTGATCGTTTGTACATTTTGAATGTATGATTCAATACTCCTAAACTGTATGCTATGTGATACATTGGTGTGTGTTTTTACTATAAAGGTAACTAGGTGTTCCTTAACTCACTCCAATGTATATGGTCAAGAATAACAGGTAATCAAGTGTCATTTATTTCACTGGAAGGTACTTACTTGTTATACAGAAATGAAAGGTAATCAAGTGTCATTTAATTCACGGGAAGGTACTTGTTATGCTTCATTTACAAACACCCAGATTACCGTTACGCTTCATTTACATACACTAAGATTATGAGTTTTAACCTCATTTGTGGAGAGTATCGCAGTGAATTCCTAGGTTACGACTACAATTTAGTAGACTTGACCCACATTTTGAATGTATAATTCAATACTCTTGAAGTGTGTGCTATGTATTACATTGGTGTGTGTTTTTACAATAAAGGTAACTAGGTGTCCATTAGCTCATTCCAATATATTTGGTCCAGAAATGATAGGTATTCGAGTGTCATTTAATTCATTGAAAGGTATTTGTTATACAGAAATGAAAGGTAATCAAGTGTGATGTAAATAACTGGAAGGTACTTGTTATACTTCATTTACAAACACCCAGATTACATTTATGTTTCATTTGCATACACTATGATTATGCGTTTTACAGTAACCTCGTTTGTGGAGAGTATCGAAACGAATTATTAGGTTACGACTGATGATTTTACATTAGAATTAATTTTTCATCTCATGTTTATGCCAAACGGCCTAATGTCGAGAGTGAATTCCTAGATTACGACTATTACCTATAAAGTATAAACAGAACAGAGCAGAACAGAAGTGTGGAAAATGAATAAATTGGAGAAATAGAGCCATTTGCTTTAACTATTGACAAAAGTCTATGTAAATACTCGAAAGGGTGTTGTGTTAAAAGCACCTCCTGATATAATTTTAGGCTCACATTTAACTCAGTATTAGTTTTCTACAGGGTAATATTGAAATCCCGCAGAATGCGGTAAAGAAGCTTAAACGATGAAAACCGCTTTGAGAGAGCTAGCGGCATGTCGAAGTGTGATGCGTGAACGCCAACACCTCAATCAGAAAGGGGGTATATTTCCTTTTTTATTCCATTGTTAGCTGCAGCTCTACAATGCCGCGGCAAAATCTGCTCTACTCATTGCCAAAAAATTGCACGGAATGCTACCAATGCGGAATTGAACGCGGTGGGAAAGCGAGCGACACAGTTTATCAAAAGAAATATAAAAACATACACAGCAAGCGTATTGAATAAAGAAGCATCTGGGATTGTATAAACAACTTGAAGTAACAAGTATATGACATAAATCATGGACCGCTACATAACTCTGTTACAACTCTTGCAACGTGCTGATGGGATGACACGTAATGCTATTATTCGAACAGCTCCGAGCGGATTTATTCAAACTATAACAGATGTGTCAAAATTCTCAAAGGGAAAAATACGTCTTTCCAACAATAAGATGTACAAACTGAAACCACATAGAATACAACTACTTACAATAGCGCGCGTCATCATTTACAACAGGTAGGTAATTTTCTGCCTCTTCCTTCTCTACTTTCTGCCGTAGCTCCTCGGAATTGGTGCGAGTGCAGCCGCTCGTGCAGGGGGACATGGAATTCAAAAGGCTATAAACAAATGTTAACACTCACGTTAAAGAAGCTAACTGGATCGAATCACCACCTCCTCATTATTAAGAAAATCCTATCTTCAAGACTATAGACAATATATAAAGTACGCCTATTGAAACATAAAATGGATCTGTCATCTGCAACCGATCAATCATTCGCATGGCTAATCATCTGCGAAAAGAGCATAACTTATTTTATAACACTACACAATCAACATCATTGAAAGAATTCATTCGACTATTGAAGATGTTCCTGGTTAATTCTAAGGTCTGGGTATTTCTGAAGAAGCATAGTAAACAACTCGAACGCTTCTACAAGACGGAAGAGACAGTCCCAGTCGAAGTTTTCCAGGTTCTCTATCAAAACTTTAAAAGATATCGAACTGCGACTTAATCAAAGTAAGTTATTCTGGATGGACTACTACCTTCACTCAAAAAGCATGATCAATCTACTCCTGACGAGGGCTGTAAAGTGGAGGGAGCTGATTCGATGCAATAAGGACGCATGTGCATGGATTCTCAACTATAAACAAAAGTGAAGTGTATTTAAGTATCCATTCTCTTAACAAAAGTAATTCTCAGTATCCTTTTTAAAAGGCTCATCATTATTAGATATATAGCACTATTCAGACGTATGTGTATGGATTCTTAACAATCAACAAAAGTGAAGTATATTTAAGTTCTTATTCTGTTAGCAAAAGAAATTCTAAATATGTTCAACAGTGACGATAACTCTAACAACAATGAGCTTCTTCGTGAAGATGACACTTACAAGAATTAAACTTGTCCTCATTGTATGCAGGGTCATAGACGAGATCTAATACCAAGAAAAGGAAGAAAGGAACATACACACGCTGTCTAGTAAAGTCATTGGTCGACTCGACTACTACTTTTCGATCAGAGATACATTTGAAGAAAGTAGTGTCTCTATTAACAGTGTCAAAGACAAGGTTAAGAAACTAAGGAATACGCTAGGTGGAAGTTGAAATTCTTTACTGTCGCAAACTTTGTCAACTTTTAAAATTTTATTTGAGAAAGCAATTGCCTGAAATTGCTGTCTATGAAAGTCATTGGTCGACTCCACTACTTTTATCAAAGATTTGATGCCAGTAGTGTCTTTATTAATAGAGTCGACGACTGGATTGATAAACTAAGGAGTACGGTAAAAGGAAGTTATGATTCTCTACTGCCGCAAATTTTATCAACTTTTAAAATTTTATTTGAGAAACAAATTGCCAGTCGTAAATATAAAGAGAGAGATGAGGACGAAAACAATAACGAGGACGCTTGGGCTTCGGAGATAGACCATACCAAATGATGGCGATGGATGAGCTTCTGATTGTACCTGATTGAGCTGATATAACATATGTTTAATAAGACAATAAAAAAGATGTGGATCATATGCTTAATAAGACAATAAATAAGATGTGGATCATATGATGCCTTGTTCCTCACTTTATAGCCTGAGATTTAAATGTATGATTCAATACGCTTGCACTGCACCCTACGTGATGTATTTTCACTTTAAAGATTACCTTTCATTTCTGGGCCAAATATGTACATTGGAGAGAGCTAATGAACACCCAATTACCTTTATAGTAAAACGCACACCAATGTATCACAGAGCATACAGTTCAAGAGTATTGAATCATACATTCAAAATGTGAGTCAAGTCTACTAAATCGTAGTCGTAACCTAGGCATTCACTCTTAGGCCGTTTGGCATGCACATCAAATGAAAAAACGATTCTAATGTAAAATCCTCAGTCATAACGTAGGAATTCGCTTCGATACTCTCCAAAAACGAGGTTTAAACTCATAATCTTAGTGTATGTAAATGAAACATAAAGGTAATCTTGGTGTCTGTAAATGAAGCATAACAAGTACCTTCCCGTGAATTACATGACACTTGATTACCTGTCATTTCTGGACCAAATACATTAAAGTGAGCTAATGAACACCTAGGTACCTTTATAGTAAAAATGCACACCAGTGTATCACATAGCACACACTTCAAGAGTATTGAATTATACAGTCAAAATGTGGGTCAAGTCTACTAAATTGTAGTCGTATCCTAGGAAGTCACTTCTACAAACAAGGTTAAAACTCCTAATCTTAGTGTATGTAAATGAAGCATAAATGTAATCTTGCTCTCTCGAACATTACTAGTCACTCTCAAACATTTATCTTCATTCTAAAGCTATGACCCCCCCTTTTACACCTTGAAAGGTCGAGAACATTTGATATATATAAGTTTTATTAAAGAAATGAGTAGTTAAAACAAGGCGTACAATGGTTTATAATAGACACATAATAATTGTAACAACATTAATAAAACACATATAATAATGGCAACAACATTACAAATTTTATACGAGCAATAACAATGGTTACAACAACAATAAAAGTTCAAACTTGGAGCCAGTCTTACTTCGTAAGTATTAACTTTAAGTAGTTCACAGTGGTTTTAGTCTACAACTGTTATGGGCAACCCACTATTCTTCCTCTTGTTATGGTAGCGAACACTGATCCGCGCAAATGGTTGGTTGTGTTTCATCCATAGCACTCGCAAGCTTCTTCGTCATGTAGACAAGGTAAAAGTCATCCTTGATGAGACCAATCATCCGCGGATAGCACATAACATGTATAAAACTGCCATATACATCATATGTACCACGCAACATCTTTGAGAGTCGGCATACGCGAAGCTGCTGACAATGGCTGGAAGGAAACCTGTCCGGAGAGCTGTGAGGGTATAGGGGCATAGTTTTGTCATATTCCTTCTTCGAAAGAAAGGTTGAGGCCTTCGTCTCATCAGGAACCACTACTTGCAAATCCTCCTTCAATGCTAGGTCAGCAGGAACTTTAGATTTTCTCGTATACTGTTTGACAGGGAGGTGAGGCGTACAGTTGGGATGCGGCACAA
>JAUYWV010149011.1:0-10189 GCA_032274565.1 Nematoplana nigrocapitula
ATTCACGTTTTTAGGCGTGAGGGATGTATGGATGGACGTTACGTAATTAATAATATAGATGTTATTGTAAACTTTAATGGTTTACTCTGCATGTCTTTATACGCAATAACAATGATTAAAAGGCTTGCCTCAGACTAATCGTGCATATGTGTATTGTATATACTGTAGGGTTAAATTGTACAAAGGTAAATAAAAAATTATCTTTTAAAGATTAAAAAAATTTAAATTATGTAAATATATTTGTTGTTCATAAATCTTATTTTATTTTTAAATAATAGTTTTATGGAAATAATCAAATATAGACAGATTATATAGAAACTATAACTGCAAGAATTAAAAACATAATATATGTACAATTTCACAATGTACCTCACATATAAAGTATTGCTTATATAAACGTATATAATGTTACAGACTATACACAATACATGTAAACTATGTAGGTATATACAGTAGTGTACACTGCATATACATGCGTTCAATATCACTACTGATGCCCGGAAGGCAAAATACTGGGAAAAGGCAGTCTGGAACAGTTTGGGAGATTGGAAGCATTCCAGCCGGCTAAAAGTGAGGAACTTACCGAAGTAGGTGCGAACATTTCCGATCTCCGAATAAGGAGATTGTTCAGATTTGTCTGGGATATACCGTCAAGCGGTATGGACGGGGGCACAAGAAAAGTTCCATAGGGACTACCAAAGTAACCCGGAGAACCGTTTGGTGTTGGTGGTGTTGGTGTTGTTGCCGTCGTTGTTGTAATCTGTCCACTGGCGAGGAGCGAGAGTGCTGGAAGGCCCGCTGTCGATCCATGAATGACTGCTGGAGGTGGCAATCGGAAGCCCCAGTCCCCGTAGGCTGCTGCCGCGTGGTGGTCGTACAGACCGTTGCATCGCCAACCCAGGAGACGGCTTCGTTGTAGGGAGGTCGTCCGTCGACGCAGCTTTCCCGTTGTGCCGCCAATGTAGACATCCTCGCACGAAGGGTCCAGCATCCAATAGTTACCCTTGCCCGGGTCGTCATAGCTGCGCGGAACTTTGACGAAGCACTTGTTCAGCGAAAGGTTGTGCCGAATTGAGTTCTGCCAGCCCTGCTTGTTTTCCCGATAATAGGGGAAATTTTTCATAATAAACTCGTAGATACCGTTCAGCGTCAGTTTCTTTTCCGGTGTGCCTCTTATAGCCATCATGATAAGCGCATTGTAACTAAACGGAGGTTTCTCATGACTGGGTTTGCCATCGTCGCCGGTGCTACTATCAGTTGATTTCATCTCAGTGATGTCCTTTTTAGATTTCTTGGATTTATCAGAAGTCTGACCCTTGCATTTGCACCGAATCTTCTCTTCCTTCTTCTCAAGGTCGTTTTCTAAACTGCCCCCCATCTCTTCCACCCCGCTGCCAATATTGCTGTCGCTTTCAGCCTCCTGGTCGCTGTCAAACCCGAGCATTTCGCGAATCGTGAACGAACTGTGGAACTTGCTGTGAGGCTGCATCACAGTGGATTTCGCGCTCCAAATATTTAACGCTTTATTGACGAATGGGACTTGATATATATATATATATGGTAGCAATATTTCAATTCTGATTTTCTCATTTCTTTTCCTCTGTAAATAACGACGCCGACGTGCGACAGGGGAGAGGAACCTCCTCCCTCATTCGTCAGTCTGGCAGAATAGCAGTGTCTTTGGAACATCCTGCCTCCTGCTATTGGTTGACGCGGCTGCTGACTGTACACAGTTATTAACTTGACGCGTGCCTTCCTTTGATTAGATCATCACCATCCCACTATAGTTTTTTCATTATGCATGCTAGCACGTTGCAAGTTGTATGTTTACTTTAAATCTGCCCTTCGTTGTGGGCTTTCGCCAGTCAGTTCACTGTTGGCCATCAAATCCGCCTCCCCTACGGTGTATTGTATGATTTGCTTTCAGCCCTTCATGCCTCGATTAATTCAGTTTTTCAACAGTTCACAACAATGTATCGTGCTATCTTGCTGAATTGATAAACATTGAGACGTACCCCCAACCTTGACGACTCATCATCATATTGTTTAATCCGAGTCTGACAGCCCCCGGGAGGTGGGTGCCTGCCAGTAATAATTCACAGTGACTCCAAGATAGCCAGCCAGAGCATAAATTAAAATCTGCCAATGCTTAGAAGATGTCTCATATATATTGCTCTATTTCCAAACCGATATATACAACATTCCTTTTTGAAGTTATGGGGTGGGGGTCGCGTATGGGGCGTGTTGTCAGTGATTTAACAGTCGTCAGTGTTGACATCGCAGCAGCTCCTCGATCGCTCTGTAGTTTGTTTCTCACGGTTGGTTGGCAAAATACACTTGGAACTGTGAGTACAGATGGCAGTTAGATGCACAATTTGTAAATATTTACTCTTTAAATAAAAGAGCTCCATTCTTTGATCTTATTACCGACAGCATACTTCTTCAACCTGAAAGTCATTCATGCACTTGCTGACTGCTT
This sequence comes from Nematoplana nigrocapitula, assembly GCA_032274565.1. NCBI lineage: Eukaryota > Metazoa > Platyhelminthes > Proseriata > Nematoplanidae > Nematoplana > Nematoplana nigrocapitula. The sequence continues at coordinate 2,480 of JAUYWV010149011.1, forward strand.
ATACACAAAGCAGCAAATTGCATTCTGTCATTTCATTGCGTTAGAAAATAAAAGTTTAATGCATTATCTATGTATGGAATAAAATATTTTGTCATTTTATTGCGCTGGCATATACTTTATTTTAAAGTATATTTACTGCGAAATATTTTGACGAGATGGAAACGTGACACTCTGCATGAAGAAAACCTCAACGTCTATTGTATATTGTATTGTAGAGTCTGTTTTGTTCAGTCATTTTATAGATTGACGTTTATTGATACGCAGAACATGCGTGTCCGCCAGATCTTACCAATATGGGGGGATTTTGATGGACAGAAGATGACTTGGAAGTGGCAGGGGATGATTTCGAATAGGCAGGGATGATTTGGAAGGGGCAGGGAATGACTTGGAAGGGGCAGGAGATGACTTGGAAGAGACAGAGGATGACTTGGAAGGGGCAGGGGATGACTTGGAAGGGGCAGGGGATGACTTGGAAGAGGCAGGGGATGACTTGGAAGAGGCAGGGGATGACTTGGAAGAGGCAGGGGATGACTTGGAAGAGGCAGGTGATGACTTGGAAGAGGCAGAAAATGACTTGGAAGAGGCAGGGGATGACTTGGAAGGGGAAGAAATGACTTGGAAGGAGCAAAGATGACATGGAAGAGGCAGGGATCACTTATAAGGGGAAGAGATGACTTGGAAGAGGTATTTATTTCATTATCCAGCGACTGTTCTAAAAAAATCTATTTATTCCTGTTGCAAAATATGGTAATTTCAGTATTGGACCTGATAATTCGTCCCTTTATTTCAACTTTTAGCACCTAATCAATAACGGCAGATTTCTTTAAGCGCGTGTTTTCTCACAAAGGACACTGACTTTGCTATGGATGACACCAGTGTATTAAAAAGGGCACATTAAAAGATTGGGGATCGGCCCTCGGTTGCCCCCTCCGTGGCGACGCGCCTCATTTAATCTACAGCAGGTGCCACTGGAACAAAGGCGAGAGTTTGGGTACTGGTGTTTTCTAGAAAGGAGGCAGTTTGAATTGGTAAGCGAGATTCAGGTGAAGCAGAAAACTTGAGACTCCGTAACAAAACAAGCAAGAGAGCCCAATGAATGAATGCGAGGCAAGCGAGAATGGAACTCACTCGATGAACGACTCGATCAACTCCTGGCGCAGGGTGCACAGTTTGTGCGGATGGGCGAAGGGGAAGCCGAGGGCGGTCAGTTCTGGACTGCGTTCCTCCGCAGGCACCGCCTCGGGGATGAAGTTCACGTCTGGGGGGAAGGTGCGCAGTAGGTCGAGGATGTAGTGCCGGTTGTCGTTGCCGATGATCCCCTTGCACTCTACAGACGAGTACAACTCCTTCACTTCGTCCGCATCGTTCAGAACTCTGGAACAAGGAGGGAGATGAGCGATGAATTATTGCCGGACAACTGCGTCCATGGTCATTTAGGATATAGTAATTATTGAGTTTACTTTTTTTGGTTTTCAAAGACTGAATACGGAAAGTAAACTCGATTTCTCAAAACCGCTTTAACACTATCCAAAAGTTCTAAAACTTTTTTATTGTTTTGTATAGAATTTAAAACTATGTCCGCGGAAAAGTGAAGAAAGTTGCCCTCCCTCAATACTGGTAATCTCACATCTGACGAGTTGCGACGAAGAAGGACCACCGATTGACAATGAGCATCAGATTTCCAAACGGCTGTCGTCATCTTAGAGGATTAGCCCCTCTTTCTCCCTCACAGGAGACACTTGGGTCGGTCAAAACTACATCCGAGTTGGCTGGTTGCGGAGAAAAATCAATATTGACTGTGTCGATGAGAGAGATTTCTCTAACCATCCCCATTTTTACGACTGTACAAAGTTCACCCCACCAGTGGAACAGAAAATGTAGCTGGCGCTCCACAGCTGGAACTACTGGCAGATATTGGATCAATATGGCAGCCGACTGACTTGACTCTGTCTTCGGCCGATCTTGTCCGTCAGACGGCAGACAGAAACTCATCACAGTTGGGAAATGGAATCTGTCCATCTCTTCTGATCAATCACGTCTAGAGTTCTTTACTCCGACAACAGTATAGTCAAAGAGTTAAATTTAGGAAAAGCACAAACCAAACTAGGTACCATGTCAGATTCTGACATTAGCTATCACCCCCCCCCTCCTGCACTCTTATGGTGATAGAACCCGCATCAACTCCAGAAATGTTTTCTCAACTAGTCCCCAAGAATGCCAACTTTTTTGTCTACCTGACCACAACGTTCTTCAATTTTCCCACACGCTGACACCAACTCCAACCCGCCAATTACAGAATGCCACGTCATTGTTTGAAAAACATAACACAAAATTGTCGTATAAAAGCTGCTTTGTCTGACGCCTCGTATAATAAGAAATTCAATAGTGACTGTTTCGAAGGCACGTGAGCATTCCCACCTATTGATTTTATCGAGCAACTACTAGGTTAATCACCATTTTAATCTATATGTAAATTTTAGACTCCTCAATTTCTTTTACTGCCACTCCCACTAACACTTGGTAACACTCTTCGAAATATACCAGCGTGATATCAGGAAAGCCCCGTGTTGTGTGTGGGTGGTTTAAGTACACCAGAGGAGACAGGCAAAGATAGAGGAGCACGGGAACTCAGGGATCCTTGTTAATAAGGGCAGTTAATAGACTGACAAAATTTTCTTTCAGCTCTCCATAAGGAAAATGACTTTAATCAAGTGAGGCAAATTAGCAGAGATTATTAAAATGATGACCCGACTCCGACCCGTCAAACCCTAAACCCAAAGCTGCACATTTTAACAGATTTTCAGAAAATCCCATTTTGTACTACTTATACTACTCAATGAGTAAGTAGTATACGATTTGCAGACCAGTAAAATAATGCGTCCCCAGTGAACTTACTCATGGGGCCGAATGCGAAGCTGTTTGGCAGCTTGTCCGAGCAACTCCTTGTACTTGTCATTGGTGACGACAGTCTTGCCGAAATCGATGGAACCGTAGACAACGGACTGTTCCTGCTCCTTTTCCAGGATTCCGGGAATAATGGTCTGGGCAGTGACCCTGTAGCCCCGGTAGTCGATAACCGCCGTGCCCAGGGTGTACAGCCCGGACTGATCCATGGTCGTGTAGGCCCGCACTCCGTTCAGGTCGCTCACCTGCACAACAAGAGCAGCACGAGAACAAAATCAAGCCATGTACACTTTCGACTGGGGAGCGACAGCCTAGCAGCACCTGACCTTAACGCATCGGGCTGCCAGTAGTAAGGATTTACTAAACTCTAGGTCAAGTGACAAAATTACATTAAACGCTACACAAACTACTGCTGAACTCTGAGCCACACAACAAACGAGGGGTGTCATAGTTCAGCAGGCCCTTACTACTTCTGCCGCCAGCAGCCCTTACCGTGGCCACGTGGGCAGCCGCGTCCCCGCCGAAGTCCTTGTAGTGGTCCTTGACGTCGAAGCCGAGGGAGAAGAACATATTGTTCCAGATGAACATCTGCTGCTTGTGATTCTCCCCCGGATTGATGGGCATGATGTTCCCGTTGACGATGCTCACAGCCGCTCGGGTAGCCGCCGCCACGAAATCAGTGTTGCTCTTGAAGATGGCCCGGTCGCGGAGGAGGCGCTCCTGGAGCCGGGTCTGGGGCAGTTCGCGGGTCGCCTGCAGCTCCTCGTTCCACTCCCGTGTCTGGCCGGGCAGGTTCTCCTCGTAGGCCATCTTGGAGCAGAACGCTGACAAAACAGAAAATGACAGAACTAGTAGTTAATTTGGAAATCTGACCATAAATTATTTTTTCAGCAATGCTGCATGCTACAATACTATGAGTACAAACAAGTGTAATATTATGAAAAATTATAAAAATGTAATCTTTCTTAGAAATGACAGTTTAATAAAATGTAAAAAGCTAATAAACGACAACGCATATAAACATTATCTCAAAAAGGAATATTTCCGTATCAATTTTTAAAAAGTTATATTATTGCTTAAGAGCAAAAAGACATGAAATTGTTGTCCAACTCAAATTAGATAATTAATTCCTTGCGGCGTTGAAAATCGAATGCGTTTTCCATATTGAATTCCCTGTTCACCAGAACCTACAATAATGAGACCACAGGGCGAAACAGTGGGCGGTAAATTATTTGGTGGAGTTTCCCGGATAGGAAAATAATTAGCTTCGTTGAAATGGGGGAATGGAAGGCTACACGTGCGCTGGCAACACAAACACGACAGCAAAATACCCTTTTTCCTAACAGAGTAGCTTTGTCCATGCGTTGGTGGTGGGCGATTTTACATGAAATTGATACAAAATAGAAAGCGAGATGTGAGAAGGAAATTGCTATCGAGGACAAAAAGGTAAGAAGCTATAGTTCTCGGACTGTGAAATATTTAGGGAGAGATTACAGAATATGATCTCTGTTTTCGCAATCTTCTCCTAAACTACCAATCAGAGATCGCTGAAATAGTCCGTACCTACCCTTTGAATAGCTAACCACAGCATGCGTTACGCCTTGACACCGATTTGGGTTTCAAAATGCTGCTATTTTTCGAAGTTTTGCAAATATCTCTTAATAAACACTATCAATACTACTCACAAGTAGCATGCTTATTTCGACGGTAACATTATAGATAGTGCAAATTGAAACAATGATGACGTCACGTAGCTTATAGTCTCTCAAATAGTCGACAAATGGTGTATGTGTTCACGGGTTTCATATCACACAAAATTCTAAAAAAAAAACTTGGGTAACAAAATTACCTTACCGGAAATGCAATTTCCTGCTAGACATTTTAACGCGGCAAGCTCAGTCTATTTATACAGCAGACTTCACCGTTAAAAATACATTTTATCGGGTAAAATACTATCAACCAAATAATATTTTTAAATCTAAACTTAAAACTCACTAAATTTTCTACTTTAAAATCACATTATTTTGAAAAATATACTATAAATTAATAGCATGTGGACCCGTCCTTGCCATCTATCAACATCAAAGAACAATATCACTGAGATGTTTCTTCCAACAAAAAACCTGATGAGCACGAATTGTGTTGTGTAGGAATAGAATGGTAGAATTTGAGCATTATCACATTTTGTCATATTTTAGCGGTCTCGAAACACAAAAAGTGTGATCAAATTTGCGGCCTATTTGATGCCCTATTCACCCCATCTGGTAGAAAGTGAGACTATAAATTTACCTCAAAGCTACCATATCTGGCGCATTGCCTCTAATAAGTTCAGCAACAAATTTAATAGCATCTACAGGAAATTCAAGTTTCCTATAAAATCGCTTCGTCTGCTCTCTTGTCTCATCGCCTGTGATCTTTCAGTTCCAAATTCTTCGTCTAATTTCCATTTTCTTTGTTCCTAATGCTAAATCTCTCTTGATTGATTGATTCTATCGCACCGTTCACGTCCTCATTATGAACCATAAACGACAGCCGTCAGTGGCAACTTTCCCCTTTCTCTGGGACGTGTACCATACTGGCTTGTATGGCTCACCCAGATTAGGCTCGCGGGAAAGATATGCGGAGACGCAAAACTTGCCACGACAGAGCCGCCCAAGGTGCACCTGTAGCGTCGAGTCTACGAGAGTGTTTACGTCCCCCTACGACACTCAAATCCGTGCAGCCTATTTACACATGAGGACGAGAGCTTCCTGCGTGCGTGTCGTTCGTTGATCCTCAATGGCGTAATCTCTTCACGACGTACCAACTTGGGGCAGACATCTCTCATCGGGTGAAGGAAAAATAATTTTCTAAGTACTTTATTTAATTTTATGTACAAGCTTCTACATACCATTAAATAATATAATAGGGTTACAACCTCAAAGTGGAATCTCGTGGATGTAAGCATAGCACGTGTTGTGCCCAACTCTCTCTCTCTCTCCGATTGATAGTCTAAGAGGAGACAGCAAACACACACAGAAATTTAATTCTTGCAAGCTCTCCATTGTTTCACATTCCGAGGATTAAACACTACGCAACCAATCTTTTTAGACCCGTGTTAACAATATTATTTACAAAATCGATTTAATGTTATCATTAAAAATATATGACAACAACACCATATTGACATAAACTGACCATACCATGCCCATTTGTATCTAAATTCTTGAAAGCATCTGTACGCATATACGTTGCGAAAAGGGCCTTGTTCTCCTTAACTATAGTAGGTCTAATTCAAACCTTTTCCAAATATGCGAGCCAACGGAACACAACCATCAGTCGATGCCCAACAGCGCCGGTCAGCAAGGCCAGGCTTAACTAATTCATATGCCTAATCATGTAACAGCGCGCCCTCACACATAAATAAGGCGCATCATGTGACCTAGTGATCCGATTATCCGTAATGATAAAATTGGCGCCGTGTTTTTATCTTTTCCCGATAAAATATAGGCTGATATGCTGTTCATAGCATTTACTTGTTATCAACGGATCGTCTCATTTTTTATAGGAGTGTACACTTCTTCTTCTTCGCCTCCGGGCCGCGCCTTGCCCGCACTCCTCCTCCTCCTCAGTTTCGCTGGAGAAGTTGATGATGACTCAATGCCCTTTCTGCTACACCCTTTTCTAGTTCACCTATGTCTAATATGATCCACACCCACCCACCCACTCACACACAAAGACGGACGCACCACAATGACTTCCTCAAATGTTCAGTCCTTCTCAATCTCGGGTGCAGAGTTGCCTGTGAGTTAGAGCACAGAAGAACTCGCATAGAACCGAATCGATGGCAGACATCATTAGCAGAGTCCTCGTTGTAATCAATGCGACAAACAGTAACAACTCATCGCCTGCGGTTCAACAAATTACTCCCTCCAACCCGTCCCCTTGCAACATCCTGAGTTACTTCCCAACTCGATTGTTTTTCTGAAGAAAAAAACTACTTTCCACAAAAATGACACCGTAAGCGCAGTCATTGGAAACTGCGAACGGAATTAATAGAGATCTGGTCACATGCAGTGTTTTTAACGTGTTGCTTTAGGCGGCGCTACAGTAATCCACCCAAAATTGAGCTCAGATGTTTCATATGAATACCTCTACTTGCACACGAATGTTTCTGGAAGTGGTAGATGTGTGAACTAGCTACATAAGAGAAGGAATTCAGGTACACAGCCAATGGAGATCATTATTTTCTGAATACAGGCTCACACACACACACGCACACGCACACAAACCACCAATCAAGTTATCAGAGGAGTTGAAATCAAAAGCGACGACTAGACTGCTTCGGACGCTTAACGCCGAAGTCATTACAGAGTGAGCGTTGGTCGCTTAGACATCGTTAAGTTAGTTAGTTGATAAGAAGAGAGAAAGAGACGAGACAGGAAAGAGAGTGAGAAAGAAGGCAAGCGGAGAGAGTGAGATGAGAGAGACAGAAAGAAGGAGAGCGCGCGAGAGAGATGGACAGTCAAAGGTAAGCAAATGTTAGGGAGGTCCTGAGGTGATCCGCTTTAGGATGGACAAATGGGGAGAGAGAGAAACAGAGAAAGAGGAGAAAAAGAGAGGTGGAAGCGAGCGAGTGATAAAGAAAGGAGGGTAGATAGGAATGAGGAAATGCGGGAGGTCAAAGAAGCCGCCGAAATCGACCTGGAAACAGCAAGGTATGTGATCAAACGCCATCACAAAGATCAATTGGCTACTCAACGCCAGACACTGACAGCCTGGAGCAGAGCAACGGAAGGAGGCCGCGCCGCCCCACAAAACATGAAG
>JAUYWV010149022.1:0-10188 GCA_032274565.1 Nematoplana nigrocapitula
CTTTTACACACCATACCACGGCCACTGTCAGGGAAGCGGTGCTGAAATTAATTCAGTGACACAACCAGGATTTGAACTCTGGATGCCTGGCTGCGCAAGTCAGCCTCGCTAACCACTCGGCCACCTACCGCTCCCTCCAGCAACTACGGTTCAGGGTCCGTCCGGATTTCGGTTCCCTCCAGATGAAGTCGGGGTTGGAACTTGCCGTTTACTTCTATCGGGTCCCGGGTGAAAAGGGTACAAGTGGCTTTCGGGGCACTGATGGTAACCTTCAACTTCCGGGTCCATACAACCAGCTTGTCCAGGTCAGGCTGCAATGAGCCTTAAGAGGTCTGGACAGTTTTCGCACGCGCGGCGGCGGTCAGGTCGTCGGTGTAGGTTGGTCGGATTACGTCGGCGGGCCACCCGGCGGTGACGTCATTCATGTACACTATATAGCCACAGGTTTGGTGCCAGGACGCTCCCTGTGGGAGACCGTCATGCATGATGTGCGTCCTAGACGGGGTGCTTTTCCACGTGACGAAGGCACGTCTGTCCGCCAGAAATCCCTTGACCCACTAATGAGACATGTTGGGATGCTGAGGCGGGCCATTTTGGCGATCACCCCATCTTTCCAAACCCGTCGATGTCATTGACAAAATCTTGCAGGCCGTAATATGGGCGCGTGTTTCCTCAATCTCTCCTCTTCAATCTTTTACATATTTTCGTCCTACAACATCCTGTCTCGCTCTTTTTATCTGCTTGGCTACACTGAATAGATCTGATTTCTTCTTTGGTTCGCGTAAGTTTCAATGTACAATATATGAAGCGTAACCAGAGCTAGAATACGTATGACGAGTTTTACCTGTTAATTCCTCTCGAATCTTTGTCTCCTGTATAGGTGATGACAACCAACTCCGGAGCCCAGAACTCAAATTCGCGTTGCCAGTTGATAACAGTGGATAGGGGAGCAGATATGATGAAAGGACCCTTGCAATGACCCTGGCATATTGAATAAAAGGCAATAGATAAATCGACTATCAGAAAAACGACAATTGTAAACAGTCTTCTCAAAAGCAAGAACATAACACGTGCGCACCAAGTTAAGGATTACGGGAAAATGACGACTGGATAATTCGAAAGAGTTTTGAATCTACAGAGGGCATTTATCCAATGGTAATGATAGTATTCTTTACTCCAGACTGTCTTCTCCTTCGCCCTTAAACTGCTACTCCTTTCTAGGTTTCCTTATCCTGCTGCCCATTATTATTCGTCTATTGCATATCAACGCACTCGAGCTCTTGCAACATATTTTCGCGTTCCGCTTCTGCCACCTCTCACTTTCAGTGATTGCTTCCCCAATGATAACTTCCATTACTGGTTGAAGAAAAGCTGTTCCAAGATGTCCAAATGCAAAAATCCAATAAAACTTGACTTTGCCCTTCTACACTCTATCATGCCGCTTCAATTCTCCAATCATCTGACAATCCTTTTCTATTGAACTCCTGGACCCTAACGGTGGTGTTTCAGAAGCCGGACTAAAGCCAAATGTGAGTGCTAAGACTAAATTCATCGTGCTAGTGCTAAGTGGCATAGTAGAAGACGTGCTAACTTAGCACCCAGTGTTAACTCGCTGAAAATTTAGAGCGAACTACTGTACAACCTGTATATCTTGCTATATAAAACAAAGTGAATTATTTTATATAGTGTTACGATTTACATACAGTCCGCACATGAAAAAAACTATATATCTACATATTAAGATTTTAAAAAGTTTTAGAAAACGATAATAATTCGACATATGTAATGTATATATATTCATTTAACGCATATTTTAACATTGGTATAAGTACAACTGAGCATAATAAAATAATCACTCCAAGTCACTGGTAATAATTAGGGAAATACTTGTTGATATTCCTATGAGAGGACATAAGCGTTCAAGGCACTGTATTTTCCACATTGCTTTATTTTGTGGTTTGAGGGATATCAGTAAATAAGAACTCTACTTTTTTATAACTGTGATGCTGATTTAGCCAGTTTTAATGTTCCGTCGTGCGTGACTGATTATGAAACTACAACATAAAACACAAAAACAAAATACAAGACAATTTAAATTTTATCTTTGCATTTTAAAAAATGTTACATTAAGTCAAATGTTCTATGAAGAAAAATCATTTTCCATATTGAGTCAGGAGATGCTCAGTCTTGTCATTAACTGTGATTATGGCCCTGTTCTGGGAATCAATGTTGCACCTAATGGAGAAATTGTGAAGAACAACACACGCAACAATCACACAGAGTCCCAAGTCTGGCCCCAAACAGACAATTCCTTTGTTAGGTATTCAATTGTCACAGAGCAGAATGAAGAATAAGGTGCATGCCTACCTGCGTCAGTCAATGAGAAAATAGCTTTTGATAATATTTGTGCGTGCGCATGTAGCATCGGGGTTTCTGCTATACCAACTTAGCCCGAAGAGTGCTAACTGCAGTATCTGTACCTCATTGGTGACTAACTACTAGGCCCTGTTGGCCAATCAGAGTGTGCCTAGCTAGGCTATAGATTATGACCGGCCTATGAGGCCATTGCTACCTAATCTGACTGTATCATGTTATGTTACACTCTTATACCCAACATAGCACTAACTAGCCTCGTTTCTGGTCTTAGCACTGGCAATAGGCCTAGCACTAGCCCGGCTTCTGAAATACGACTGTAACTGGTCAATAAACCTCCACTCTCTCGGGCTGCCATGTGCTCACCTGTACAATAAATGGGCAACTGAAGCATATCTTACAGACAATAAACTCAGTCATGTTCTTGCTCGCGAGACCGCTTTTTCCCCTCTTTTTAACAACCCCTCTTTTATGAGCAAATCTTGCTTTTAGCACTTCCTGTTCAATAATAAAATTCGTAAGACTCTTCCTCAGTCCTGCGTAAGTACTCCAACTTACTCGATCAAGCCGTTAACACTCTGCCAGTCCACTGGTCACCTCTCCACCTGTACCATAATCTATCACATCGGTGTTGTTATTATAATTCCTGATCAACGGAAGGCGAAGCGTCCCGACCTTCCGAGGAACTCAGTCAGCCTGGTGGAATGAGGAGGCGGAGCAGGCCAGTATCGCCCGAAAAACCGCTCTCGAGGCCCCTTCGTGCCGACCCATGCAATGAAGACCTCGCCGTGCAGCTTTTAAGTCGGCTGCTATTGCGGCCTCAAAAGCAAGAGTCATTCTGGAGAAAGGTGGTGACCGATACACGGCAGGAGATGACTTCAGGCAGACTCTGGGCAATAATCCGAGCCTTGGATGGACCGCGGCCACTGCCTCGGTTGGGATCCACTCCAACGGCGGTCGACTGGCAGTCACTAATCTATCCAAAGCACGCATGTTCTGCAAGGATGTGAGATCTGGAAGGAAACGAACAGCAATACCAACGCAAGGAAACGCCCCGCAGTCGGAAAGAGGGAAGAAGAGGTGATTTACTGGCAACTTATGACAGGAGCGTCCAGCTTACCAACCAGAACCTTTTCGCGTTCGGGAAATCACCCAGCCCGAAAAGATCGACATGCAGAGCAGAGGACAGTGTCGAACAAATGCTTACAGAGTGTTAATCCGGGACGGGGCTGAGAGAACAGGAATCGGTACCATTCTGGACAATAAGAATAAGTGTATGAGGGGGATGGGTCGCTTGTGGAACCCGCCAATGTCCGCCCCGGATGAGACTGGAAGGCGCGGCCTGTACAAAGACGAAGGAGGGAAGAAAGAGAGCAAACTATGAAGAACCCCGGTGCAAGGAGTGAGGACCCTTTGCAATGCTCAAAGATATCCTCGACCAACTTGCATCCAAGATTTTGACCTATCTCAGGCGGGTGGGGATGGAGGACCCCAGGTCGACCCTCACCCACCGGACTGGGCCAAGGGCCGTCCGGCGTGGCGTGGAAGAAGAAGAGATAGAAGTCCGATAAGATAGACAAAGAGGTAGACAGACAGATTTTTAAGTGAGTGTGAGTAACTTCAGTGGGGGGGGGGGGGGAAGCTGCTATAGGTACGGCCCAATATATATGCGGCGTCGCCACTCTCGCTTGAGACAGCTACATTAGAACGCTGAAGTAAAACGGCAACAGAGACCAGCCACTTCTTCTGTGGGACACAATAAGGTTGTTCGGGCTCATCGATCAAGTCGTCCGATGTCACCTTCACGAGGCGAGAGTTGACTGTTCTAAGCTGCTAAGTAGTGAAGACATTACGACTGTAAGGATCAGTGAACGACACGGGCGCAGGGAGCTCCCATCCTCATGTGTAAATAGGCTGAACGGATTGGGAGCCTCGGAGCGGCATGCAGACACCGCCGTAGCCTCGACGCTACAGGCACCCCTGACGACTCTGCCGCGACAGGTTTTGCGTCTCCGCACATCTTTCTCGCGAGCTTAATCTGGGTGAGCCATACAAGCCAGTATGGTAGGGAAAGTTTCCGACCTGACGGCAGACGTTTATGGCCTCTATTGGTGGCTTGGACGGTGCGATAGAACCAATCTAAACAGGAAAAAAGAGGAGAGAGAAACCGATCGAGGTCGCGGGGAATGCAGCACTTTGCCTGCAGGAGCAGGACACCCTCGCAACGAGAAGCCAGCTGCATGAAAGCATCACAGCGGTCGCGCTCGCCATCCTTCTTTCCCTCGACTGCAGAGAGTCTCCCAAAACCTCCCTCACTTTATCGTGCCTTGGCCACTCCTCTCCTTACATCCCTTAAATATAATGGTGATCAGAATCACCCGGGATGCTCCACTAGTGGTTTCACTATCCTCCAGAAGGGACTGGGTAATTCCACCAATAACAAGAAAATACAAATGCCTCTTTGCTCAAAAGGGAAGGGAAAGGCACCATCGCTATCGATGGAGTGAGAGGTTGTTGTTGTTGTTGTTGTACAGCAGGTCTCGTCAGGGGAGCCGGAACGCCCTGCGGTGATGTAAGGGGAGCACATTATAAGTGTCCTTCGGGAGGGACATCGGCCGTTTTGGCCGGCAAATGTGAGCCCCGGCTCGTATTGGGGTGAAGCAACAAAAACAACACGGATTCCCCTGAGAGGCCATGCCGGTAGATACATCTAACTTGGGCATACAAAGTGTCTCAGAAGGGATGCTAGTGAGAGGTGAGGTCAAGAGCTTGGACGTATAAGTGACGAACCTGATTGAAACGTGAAAGAATTGAAGAGCTGAAAAAGCTTTGTGAGGTTTACACTTACTTCGGCCACTAAAGACTGGATTAATGTCACAGCTTGTATGGTCTTGCCCAGTCCCATTTCATCGGCAAGTATGGTGTTCACTCGATTTGCGTACGAATGTCTCAACCAGTTCAGTCCCTCGAGCTGATAGGGATGGAGCTGACCGCCACATTTGGAAACAAAATCGGGCTGTTTTTTGTACTGAGTCTGCAACAGCTGCAAAATATGTAATAATAATATAATAATTGATAGATAGATAGAATATAATAATTGCTGAAAATAATGCTGAGAGTTGGGTAAAAAATAAATTTAAAACACAACTTCAACTTTTGAAATACTACCGAAAACAGGGAGCTTACCTTTTCTTGCTTCCGAGTTAAGTTCTTAAATAAAAATAGACCGAACCCATTGTTATTCCTTTAATTACTTCCAATAATCCATCACATCTTGATTAATTATCAATAAAAAAGTGCTATTAAAATATGTCTAGAACATAGATTATACCGAGCTACACTTAAATTCAAAACAATAGGTCAGAAATATCTTCCAACTGGAATTTAAATACGTTAACCCAATAGTCCATACGCCATACATACACACTGTAATTGTTGAACTGTACTTTGCTGATGTTATAAAATGATTGCAATAATTTGTAGTGTATGCGTTCGATCGTGTCTACTGTACATCCATGTGAATGATGCAAGAAAAAATCCTTAATGAGAAAATATCACTCAATGCAAGAGCCAGCAAGGAAGAGTGGAGAGCATAGTTTCAGTCTTGTCATGGTCTCATCAGCAATTCAGACCCGGTTTCTGACTGCAAGATGGGAAGTAAATATTTTCTCTATATAAGGTTCTCAAAAAGCGCCATTAGCTGAATTTGATCTTTCACTTCGTCAACAGAACGTATGCTCAAAAACGTTTCTTTCTCAATCACACCCGAAGTTGAAATGTTTCGTTCTTAAAAGTTACAAGGTTTCGTGAAACGAAATACTAACACATTTCACCAAACTATAATTCTCATTATGAAGGAAACAATTGCGTTCATATTTTACACTGATAAAACTAACAAGCATATCGAATTCATATTGGGTTTTCGGTAGGGAAATTAAGGGTTGCTTTGCACCGTCATCGTTATTCTTTTGAATTCCTGGGCTGCCTGTGGGCGTGGACTTCGCCCTAAATCAGGAAGGTCTACTTTACGTTATTCTGTCCCCCCAAATTTTTTTTGCCATTCTATGAATTTATCCTGATGTTTTTCATCAACTAACGCCGAATTATAAACACACCTTTTTCGAACTTCTGGCATCTCGCTCTCGCTTATTCTTGTCATAAACAGAAAACACTTTCACTCGTTCATCAAATGCCTCAATTTTTGGATTTAAATCGAGTCCTTTGATTTTGCCCGGTCGCTCCCAGGTGCACTGTTCGTATCCCAAATCGCGCCATTTGATCAGATACCACGGTGTGCCACCGCCCTGAATACGACGACTAATCACACGCTGTGGCTGAAGATATTCCGGTCGGACTCCCCAACGGTAGAAGCGTTCGGTCAAATTGTTGGGATCAGCGGCTCGCTTGGTTGGCGAATGCCTACAATTAGCAATTGTAAGCTTAGTTACAAATGACGACATATTGAGCAATCAAGGAGCAGTTAACATAATAAATAGCAAAGTTGGTTATGTACAGTAAATACAGCCATATCATAAAAACCTTTCGCACTTTGCCACATTGTAATTCTAAGCACACAGTACGGAACAATATAGATTGTATCTCACCGGAAAGAGACAACCTCCTCCGGTACCGGAGGTTCAATCATATCCGTGCCCATTTTCTTGTAGTAAGCACGAAGAATAGTCGCTTGATGGACATCCAGCTGGATTTCGCTTGCCCACTGACACTCCCAATAGCACATGTCTCGAAATTTGAGAAGGAACTTTCGCGTGGCGTACCGGGATCGTTCTGAATAGACAAAGAGACCAGACGTTGCGGAACATCTAATGGACAGATCCTTAACAAAGAAGTTAATCGGTTAACAAAACTCGAAATGGGAGACATACACTGCTTTTGCATCGATGAAAGTGAACGAGAATTTATTTTCGCAGCGGCGGATCTGGGGGGGGGGAGGTCGCTGCAGGCGCGACCCCCCCCCCGCCTGAGTTTTAAGCAAAGATTTATTACCCTTCAATTTCCCAATATATTAATATGGACAAGCAATGCAGTGCCTGACATAAGTATAACTACGTACATAAATAAATTTCTTTTAGTGAGCTAATTTTTAAATAAATTTGTATTGTAAATTCAAATTTTATTTTTATCATCCACGTGGTTACGTAATTTTGTGAAAGACAAGGTCAGGCATACGATGGAGCCAGTGCAACGTCCAACAGCAGGGTTGGAACCTATGCCAAAATTAAATAGAATAACCCCTTAGCTCTATACACTCTTTGCAGAGCCCATGTTTTAAATTTGGCTATATCAGACTCCTGCAATGTTCAAGCTCTATGGAATATGATTGGCGTCATTAATGAACTGTTCTAGGTTTTTCAACTAATCGCCTAAATGACAAAGTTATCTAAAGTTTTAATTCTTTTGCCGGCATTCTCGACACATGAGGCGGGAATATACGCATAATTAAACTAATCGTTTCCTCCAAGGAATATCACATAGCGATAGCAGACAAGTCTGTTTTGGATGAGAGCTGGAATTTTAAAGACGAAAGAACAAACAAAGATTTTCCGTCTTCTCATTGGCTGACTGGCATTCTCTCACACCGCTAATCGATATAGGATTAATTCCGACGGTTTGGCTACAAGTATCAGTCGTATTTCAGAAGCCGGGCTAGTGGTAGGGCTAGGGCTAAACCTAAGACCACAAACGGGGCTAGTTAGCATTCGGGGCTAAGTTCGTATCGCAGAAACTCTGGGCTAGCTAGCCACCGGGGCTAAAGGGCGCGCACAAATATTATCAAAAGCTATTGTCTCATTGGCAGAGGCACACCGCATTCTTTCATTCTTTTATGTGACAATTGAATACCTAACAAAGGGTTTGCCCGTTTGGGTCGTACTCGGGTCTCTGACTGCGGCTGAGCAAATTAAGTGAGTGATTGCAGCTGCATGTGCTGTTCTTCACAATTTCTCTATTAGGTGCAACGATACCCTCAGGCCACAACAGGGTCATTATCTCATTTTCATGTATACATGTATAGTATACATAACTGTTCGAAATTATAAGGCTGAGCACCTCCTGTCTCCTGACTCAACAGGCCCGGCGCCACAGGTGTGGCAGGTGTGGCATGCGCCATACTGCGCCCCTAACTTGGCGCCCCTTAGCCCCTTACAAACTCCTTCAACTGCCCTCTTTCAATCAGTGGTAGGGGAGAGTAATAATATACGAGAACTAGACGGAATATGTATTAACAAAAGATAAGCAAAATATTGAAATCTAATTGTCTGTCTCAGCCAGAGATTATACTATAAATAGAGTCGCAATCAATGAAAACAACGCGCGCATTTGACTTTACAATTTGCAAGATTAGCATATTAAGTGTAATGCGAATCGGTTAGAGAAAATTTCAACTAACTGTTTATCTGCCTACTTTCTAACAGTGGTAAATGAAAAATCAATGCATCAGTAGAGAGAGAGACCACTGAATAGTTCAGTGAGACAGACTGAAGGTATGAAAAACAATAATAGAATCTCATTCTCGTTTTCTTGTAAATGACTTCTTAAAATAAGTGAACTTTCTTTCCGGAACTTGTGGCGTGCATTTTAAAATTTGAATTATATTTTTAAGCTGTAAAATTATACGGTAAGTTTTCATTATTTCCTCATAGATTTTGTGTCTATATATAATTTAAACTGCAATAAACTGTAAGATAATTTGAAATTAACATGTTAAATGAATAGGTAGTTTAAAAATAATTTGTTACTAGTTACAAATACACAAAAAAATATATATTGACTTTTTAAGGAAAAAATGGATCATGAAATAGGAAAGGATTATAATTGAAAATAATGAAATAAGAAAGGTAGATAAAACAAAATATTTAGAATTAATAATAGTTATTTCCTACTAAAAATTTCCTACAACTTATTCAAACACACATACCACAATACTGCACTATGGAATAAATTACCTATAGGAATGCTAATGCAAGTAACTGGCATAATCCAATGGGTTTATTTATTTATTTATTTGTTTGTTTGTTTGTTTGTTTGTTTGTTAAGGGACATTGAGGAAAGAGGGATAGGGACTGGAGCATAGAAGAAAGGGGATGAGGTAGTGGGGAAAAAAGGGCTGGGGATAGGATTTTAAATGAAATAACCTGGATAAAACCGGGAATTCCAGCTATAGTATTAAAAATAAAATAGATAATGTACATATGTTTCAAAATTTAATCATTTTAATAATAGGGTCTGATTATTAATTAAAAATATAAATATATAGTTATTTGTCTAATTTATTATAGCAATTATCCAAACTGATATTTTATGCCAATAGTGTGATAGTTACTCTCCTAGTCATTTAATTATATTCCTCAAAATCACAAAATATTATATTAACTAGGTCCAATTAAAAAATAATCATATGCCTCAATGCATATGCATCAATCAGTAGCTCAGCTAGCTCAGTTGTTAGGGTTAGTCTCTTTGATAATTAATAGTCAGGTATAATGGTATATAAACAAGCCTATGCTTGCAGCTCTTACCTTAATTTAACTCTTCTCTCTCTTGATTCAGATGACAAAGAAGAAGTCAGGTGCGCAGCATCGAGGCGACAAAAGGAAAAAAGAAGTACAAAAAGCGGGGAATGACCCGAAACAGAGAAAGATCAGTTTTCTGGTGAGCACTCCTGCTTCGTCTGCTGCTGCAACTGCTGAACAGCTCGGAGTAACCACTTCTGCTTCGCCTGCTGCTGCAACTGCTGAACAGCTCGGAGTAACCACTTCTGCTTCGCCTGCTGCTGCAACTGCTGAACAGCTCGGA